>PVJA010054525.1:0-11544 GCA_004027025.1 Myocastor coypus
GGGGGGGGCGGGGAAAGGGAAGGCAGGCCAAGGATCCTGACCCAGCCGGTGCGCGGGCTCAGCTCCCAGCGGTGGGGTTTGGGCTGGGCTGGGACAGGAAGTTAGTCGCGGGAACGCAGAGGCGGGGCAGAGGGGCGCAGGGGCTTACCCGCGGCGGGTGTGCACGCTCAGCTCCCAGCGGTGCGGTTTGGGCTGGGCTGGGACAGGAAGTTAGTCGCGGAAATGCAGAGGCGGGGCAGAAGGGCGCCAAAAGATATTTTAGAGAGGGATCAAAATGACCATAACTCCATGAAGGAGAATGGAAAAAACTCACCAAATAAGGCAAACAATTAAACACAGGAAAAAAAGAGGTATACAAAAGTAGTCTTTCAATTATTCTTTTGTATACAATAGCAAAATATTGCCATCAGCATACTCTACAAATGGACCTTGACTGCACCCTATGGGTCCTGATTTTGTCCAGATCTACAGGGCAGATATCAAGGACACAGCAGTAGCTCAGTCCCACAAGTAACACCTGGGCCACCACTAAATATCATGGACACTGTCCATGTATATGACATACTAGAACTTTGTGCAATATCCTATCCCGAAACTGTTAGAAGTGCTGGTCATATATTTGCCATTCCAGTATTTATGTTATGTTTTATTCTTAGTAATTCTTTACTATCATGAAAACTTTTTCTCAGTTGAATTGTTTTAAAATATTTAATCTTAAATTAATATTGAATTAAGTTTCTGAATATTGTCTAGTCTTAATTTTTGTTTTAGGATTTATACTATAGCTTTGACTTACAATCTATAAGACATGATATGATATTTTCTTCTAGTATTAAAAACTTTAAAAAGTATAGTTCCATTTTCTATAGGCTTTATATCACTTCTTCCTTGTCTTTTATTTTTTTATTTTTATTTATTTATTTTTTCTTGTCTTTTACACACAAATAAATCTTTTTTCCTCTTTGAGTGCTTTGAATTAATTAGTCTAGTTTCTTACACACTTACTCTTTTTTTCTTAATGTGGAAGAAGATGATATTTAGTTTTGTTCTTCATTAGATAATTTTTAATATATATACTTTAATGATTGTTTTTCTTTAGAATTATTTTTAGACAATTTCATTTTTGTGTAACTTAGTATCATTTTATTCAAAGTTCTTATGCAAAAGTTTCCTTTTTCTTGGAAATGTGCTATCATTTCAACTAAATTCAGAAATTTGAAATCTTTAAATATATATTGCTTATCCCTGTCTACTTTGGGAATTCTAATTATGTAAATTTAAGTATCTTGATTTTGGCAGAGTGAACTACTGATCTATAAATGCTTTCTTCATTTTTATTTTACATAATTTTATTTCTATATTCATAATTTTTATTTTACATAATTTTATTGCCATATTCATTTAAGTTTGTAAATAATTTATTTATAATGTCAATCTATTATTAACCTCATGCTACGTAGTCATTTCAGAAATATTTCTCTAAAATTCACTGTCTACATCTTATATCATCAACATTTCAGTATTTATCTACAATTTTTAATATGCTATATAATTATTGATTTTCAATAAAGTTAATGAGAAACAAATAATGGGCCAAATAAAAGAAATATCAAGAAAAATAAGATCAAGGAAATGCCAAGCTAATGTTAATGCATAAAAAACACTTGGAAGAGAGAAAGAAAATGCTCTGCTTCTGCTCCACGTATGGAATACTCAGGTGTTCCTCCTCTTTTAACACTAAGAAGTCAGATGATCTATAAAATCATTCTTTCAATTAACTAGAAAACAGGTTTTGGGGCAATTGATTAGCCTGAAATCTAAGGAAAAACACAAGGATATGGGGCATAAACCCTGTTTCACTGTGTACTGGTGCAGAGAGCAAAGGAGATGCTAGGCACCATTCAAGATGATGAGAATAATTAATTCAGATCATGTTTTTAACAAATTGCTAGCATCCAGTGCTTGCTTTGGCAGCACATGTACCAAAAACAAATTACTAATGTCCACATGTGAGGCAACATAAGAATAGCGTATCCGGAAACCAGAGACACAAGGTGTCTTAGTTACTCTTCTCACGGTGCTTAGACAAATACTCGACACTCAAAATGAGGGAAGGAAAGGTTTATTTAGCTCACAGTTACTGGAGGTTTCAGTCCAAATTCAGCTGGCTCCATGGTAGAGAGGCACGAGGCAGAAAACAACCTTTCATGGTGGCAGCTAAGAGCAGGAGCTCCAGGGGGGCAGGCAGCAGCAGCTCAAGCAGCTAACTACTCTTCCTTCCTTACACTGAAATGCACATCACCTGCCCCAGGGCAGTTGCAGCACCCATTTGTACAATAATCAATTACACATTCCAGAAGCTGCCTCATGACTGCAGGAGGCTTTGAGGGGACACCTATACACAAACCATAACATAAGGGGTTTTAGCACCAACTTCTAGGTCTTCTTCTATACTTGTAGCAGTTACTTGTGAAAAAGATTGAGCCAGAGACCAGAGATTCTTCATGGGTAGAGCATTCCTGGAAGAAATTTGTGTCCCCTACCGCAGCGTGGGCACAAACTGCATTCTACATACCTACAGTGCAGAAGTCCTCTCCAGGAAGAAAAGCACATGGTATTTTATCTGATACACAAGTGAAGGTATTACAGCTGGGGAAAGGGTATAGCTAACAAACAAAAATAAAAGTCCTTGACCTTGTTGAGGAAGAATAATGCTTCATGCAACATCATGATGATAGGGTGAATTTGGCTTCCATCAGGAAGAAAATATCATTGTGAAAGCCACATCTCATCTCAGACATCCCAGAGGTTCAAGGCCTCCCAAAGACATGCCAGGCCACACAAAAGATGACCCCCTGATGTAGAGACCAGACAGGCAGGAAGCAAGTGACAATCAGCTTCTGTATATGGCTGGCAAAAGTGCAAGGGCAAGTGGAGGGGTCCCTGAGGCACAGGCACACAGGTAATGTCAAAATCATATGATGGAGCAGAAAGGAGACAAAATCAAGGAACATTAATGCACAACTTGAACTTTAGGTGATAGTGGAAGAATTTTGGGTTGGAAATGCATTGAGGGAAGTCACAGAAGCTAAAACCTAAATCCAGGCCAACTCTCGATTTACTCAACTGCTCATACTATTCTTCTAGAATAACAAGAGGTAAAAATATTATTGTATCCCTTTCTAGATGTGAATGTTATTTCTCTTACACTTTACTCTGTTGTATTGTACACACACACACACACACACACACACACACACACACACACAGAGGGTTGGTTAAGTTACAAGATATATACATATATATATATATATATATATATATATATATATATATATATATACAACCTATAAGTGTAGGGTGCTGCTGCAGTTTCCCATTGACAGCCACTGCCACTGTGATGGGACAAGAGGGTGTCGTGCAGTGGAGCATTTACTAGGACTCATCTGAGTATGCTGAGGTCATCACCAGCAGGATCAGGAAAATCATGGGCTTTATCGGTGGCCTTTATATATTAGGTGCTACTTATTATCATTCAACACTTAGAACACTAAATGAGAACTGAGAGTCTTTGGGTTAAAAATAGAGTCTACTAAAACACGGACAGAAAAGAGATGTACTCGGCTATACCTATGCTGTGCTGCGCTGAAAAGCTTTTTTATAGGGTACTGATCACCTGAGGAAATCCTCAATATGCTTTAACTTCCTATTCATCCCTAAAATAAGCAATATATATTTTTTTCTTTTTTCAACTGTGTGGCCTCTGGGCTCACTGGGAGGTTGATGTGGCCTATGGAAAGAAGACCAGAACTCTCGGAATTAATGTTAGCAACTTGAGTTGCTACAAGCCACAAACCTGAGACTTTTTGCTAAGGTCCTTTCCAATTTCTCTTTCTCTGCCAGGCTAATAGCTCTCTTGTCTTGATACTCTTTCTATAAACCGTCTGTCTCCTCCCCATCCTTTCTTAGTACAAGTCCTGTCTGAGACATTTATACCCCTGCAATGAGGCTGCAGAAGAGTGCTGCTGCTGATTTGGGATGTGAGGCCTGAGTCCCCACATGGACTGAAAGGCCATTTTTAGAGTTTTGTCGTGTATTGTCTGTGTCTCTCCTCTTTCCTTATTAAATTCCCCAATTAAAAAAAAATTAAGATTAAACAACCAAGTCAGGACTGAAAAATGACCAAGATGTTGTTGGAACTATCAGACAGGGAATTAAAATGTTACGTTAAAGACTCAAGTGCAAAAGATAAACAATGTGTGTAGACAGATAGGGAATTTCAACAGAAGAAAGTATGAGACAAATGGACAGACAGAATAAAAAATGTGATACCAGACATGGAGAAATCCTTTAACAAGCTTGTCAGGAGATTCAAGCAAGTTATAAAAATGCAATCAGTGTTTTGAAGATAAGATACAAGCTACAAAGTTAAGTAAGTCTAAAAATAGCATAAAAAGCTATAGAACAGCATCAAATGTTCTCACATGTATGTAATTATAATTTCAGAAGACAGAGAATGAAATAGGGAAAAATGCTCACATCACATCTAAATATATCTAGGCATAATGTCCAAACTGCTAAAACCAAATATAAAGAGAAAATATTGAAACTAGTCAAAGAATTGCATAACAAGAATTGCATATGGAAGGACAAGGATAAGAATTACAGATTTATTATGAGAAATTGCCAACCAGGACATGAAAGAATGAGGCATTGAAAGAAATATCAACCTGGAATGCTTGAAATAGTGAACATATATTTCAACTATATTTAAAAACTACTAAGAAAACACATAGTTGTCAAAATATGCCACATGGCTATAATCCCAGCAGGCTGGAAGGCTGAAGCAGGAAAATCACAAGTTCTAGTTCCATGTAGACAACTTAACATGTTGTTGCCTTTTTTTTTTTTTCTTTAGTATTTTAGGGAAGGGTATACAGGGTGTTCAGGATCTCACTACTAGATCAGGCTTATAGTGACCCACCTGTTTACAGCCTCCCAAGAGCTGGGATTACAAGTGCAAGCCACCACATCTGGTCTCAGTTGCCATCTCAGCATACTTTGGGTGGGGCTGGCACAGCAGGCCTGGACATTGAACCCTCAGCCCCTGCACCTGCTTGCAGGTGCTTTAATCTGCTGAGATATTTGGCTGCACCTATCTCCAAATTTTAAAACAGAGGGAGAGGGAGTGAGATATATAGTTCAGTGTGAAGGCCCTGGGTTTGATTCTTAGTATCATTTAAGTTAATTAATTAATTAATTAATTAATATAAATTAATTTAAAATGAATAGATCAATCCTCCAAATCAAACACATTCCCTGGTTCAGCAAAAAATAAAATAAGATAAAATAAAAATAAATAAATAGATCAAACATTTTCAGAACATTTGACATATCTCCCATTTAACCTGAATTTAGTCTCTGATTTCTAGTCCCCAATCCTAGGCTCAAACACTAGCTCCATCCCAATGTCCAATTCTAGCTACTAATTCTTCCTAACTCTAGAAAATCATCTCCTTCAAATCTTCCCTCCAACGAGCAATGAAACATGAAACTACAAACACTTCTTACAGTCCAAAATTTCATAATATATTTATAATATTCCTTTCCTAGTTTAAACAAAAGTCTCTTGAGTTTTTGATATAACCTTATCAAAAATTTAAGTGACCATGTACATTTTCAAAGGACTCTTGAAATTATCTTTTAAACTTTTAAAAATGTAGTGTATATTTATTTGGTTTAATGGAGAACCCACCATAATTTGGAAACTTCTCATTAAGGTGGACACAGTAACTTTCATGGGTCTGACTAAAATGTATTTTTAACGTACCTACTTCAGAAATGCAAAAATTGATGTTTTGAGTACCAGCACTGTTTAATAAATAATTTTCATCTTGTATTACTTTTTTCTTCACCATTTTATCTTTCTAAGTTCTCCTTAAGCCTTCTTATTGGCACCTTTGCTTTGATATTTCTTTGCTTCTATGATAATCCAAAATTATTATTATTTCACTATGGACTTTAATATCAAGTATTATCATGATTTCTTTGTTTTATGTTCATAGTTACTGATACATGTAAGTGCATTCAGAACTTCTTGCTAGTTTTTTCCTGCTTCTACAGTTTTGAATTTGTTGATTCATTTTCATGCTTTTTTGATTGTTTTACCTTGAAATAGATTTTTCAGAAAAGTATTATGGATTATTAGGTATGAGGCATCTTTCCTTTTTTCATTTAATTTTTCAATGATAATCAAGTAAATAAATCTTAATTCATATTTGTCTTTTGTTAAATTGAAATAAATTTTGCCTCAGATTTTTCAACACTTGGATAACACAGTTTGGCACAATTCAACCTTTCCATATAGTGAATGGTATCCTGGCTTGATGTGTAAACCAAATGCAACTTAGTAATTATACCTGTGTAACCAAACAACTGAGTCTCAGCCAATCACAGCAATTGAAGTTCAAGTGATCAGACCAGGAACGTATACGGCAAATGCTGACTGTATCTAATCAGGTATGTTTTGCACTTTGTTTCTTTTTCTTTGTCTATAACATAACCTATCCATGTACTGGTCATAACATATTGAACTATTTTTGGTGTGTAGTGCTGCCTAGGTCTAGAACATTTTCCTTGCTTAAGTAAACATTATTAAATTTAACTCGTCTCACTTTTTCTTTTAACTTTTAAATTTTCTGGAGATACTAGCTTTCTTTTAAAATAGTTTATGCAAACTTCAATTTAATAAAGATGCCTTCCTTTATTTCTGCAGTAATTAGCTGAGAATATCCAAGATGATCTGACATCATTCTAGAAAGGTTGGACTCTTCCTGCACTGCCTTCCTTTAGTACTTCTGAGTGCTTGAACTTTTCCCAGCTTGATACCATTTGTCACAGACCACCTTGTGCCACTGCTCAGGTGCTCCATGTCAATTCATCGTGTCATCTCACTTGTTTTGTTCATATTAGTGTACTTACATCCTGACATTTTTCTTCACATGTGCACTTATGCTGTTATTTTAAATTCTCAGAGAATAACTAATAATTGCATAGAGTACAAAACAAAAGCTTGCTTGAATGTGAAGGTTAGCATTTGAAAATTAACATAAAGCAAAACACAGTTGTTGAAAGTGTGGATTTTGTAGCCAGGCTGCTTAGAGTTTCAACTCCACTGTTCACTAATTTATGACTTCCAGTGAGTTACTTAATCTTGATTTGCTTGTTTCCTTGATTTTCAAGAGAAAAAAAAAATCACAAGGCCAAGATGAGGACTACGTGAATTACCGGCAAGTGCAAGGACCCAGGTTTGATTCCCAGCAAAACATGCAGTACCAGCCCAGGAACGCCAGGGGTGCCATTTAGGCCACTGAAATCAGGCGTGGAGACGTGTATCTGTAATCCCAGAGCTGGGAAGGCTGATCCGGAGGATCACTATGAGTGATCCTGCATAGTGAGACTCTGTATGAAAGAAAGAAGAAAGAAAGAAAGAAAGAAAGAAAGAAAGAAAGAAAGAAAGAAAGAAAGAAAGAAAGAAAGAAGAAAGAAAGAAAGAAAAAAAATTTAAAAGAAGAAAAAGGAACCTTGAATTTCCACTGTCATCACACAATAGCCACCCTGAACCTAATACGAACTTTTCTAATATATGCTTTTATTAATTTTAATAAGAAGTAACAATGAGACACCTTCAAAACACATTAGTGTTTTGCACAATAATTAATACAATGCACATTGTTGTCTTCATAGTAGTTTGTCAGAGTACAAGACACAGACAAGATAACTTCCCTAAATACTATTGGTACAAATATTTCTTCTCATTGAACTAAGAGAAAGCAGTTGTATGCAATTTTTAACATTAACATGCATGTAAATATGAAATACAGTGTTGGATTTTTCAATGTCTTTCTAAAGAGCTCCACTAAACTACAGGTTCATGAAAGAGTGTGTCTTAAAATCAGAGTGCTTTGGCTTTGATTGCTGAAATAAACTATTCACTTCCAAAAGGGGAAAGAAGCTACTGCCAGCATCAAGCAATTTGTTATCCTTCTTCTTATAAGATGCTCTCTTTACATTTGGAGTTGACTCAACTCACCAGACAAGTTATATGTTAGATTCAATTCTCATTTACTTTGATTTGTACATGGAATATTACAACAATGTCTCAAAGCTTCAAGTAAATTGTTCCCTTGAGCTTCTGTTACTGGGGATGTTAAAATTTCAGTGGGAGCTTTAGGAGTAGAAAATTTGTTCAAATATTTATCTCTATAAAAACTGAAAACTATGACTGAGTAATAAAAATCAAAAGTCAATAATTACAAAATTATTAGGTGCAGCCAAAGCTTTATTCAGAGGTAAATCTGCAGCTGTAAATACTTATGAAGGGCTGGGGATATAACTCAGGGGAAAAGCACCTGCCTGACAAGTACAAAGTCCTGAGTTTCATTCCTGGGACTGTAATAAACAAACAAACAAATTAATCCTTATGAAAATTAATAAAAATATGACAAATATTCTACTCAAATGAATCAAGAAAAACTAAAAAGAAAACCAAGACAAAACTAAGACTTAAAGATTAAAGATTAATGATTTTTAGTTTTAAAGATTAAAGTCATAATTTTTCAAAAACTCAAAAGATTTTTTTTTTTTTTGCTTTGGTCCTGGGGTTTGAACTCAGAACTTTGTGATTGCCAAGTAGGCACTTAAGCCATTGAACTAAGTCTCCATCTGATTTAAAAGATTTTAAAGACTATCTTTTAAAAATAATATAAAGCAACTTAAAGAAAATTTGAACAAAAAGATTTTAAAATAGAAAATATCAATGACAAATCTATTTAAGAATTAGAAATTGGGAAATCAAAATAAAATAAAACAAAAAGCATACAAGTTGTCTTCCAACTGTGATTACAAAGAAAGAAAACATAAGAAAATGCAGTAGAAACGGTACATAAAAAAGCTAGGAAAATAATTAAATACATCATATGAATCAGCTTGAAAATTTCAAGTAAATAATTTAAAGAAAAACTTTGATTCATTAAAATAAGTCTAAGAGAAAAAATAACTCAAAGAAAAAAGATAGACATATTTCTTATATCACAGATATAAATGCAGATCAATTAAACATTAAATATTAAAGCTAGAGCAGTAACATTGTTAGAGGACAAAAGGAGAGAACATAGTCTTACAACGGAGGCAAGAAAATAATTTTTTTAAATTTTATTTTAGTAAGGGCCGACAGGGTATCACTATGTGGATTGGACTCAGTGATTCTCCAGTTTTCAGCCTCCAAAAGAGCTGGGATGACAGGCAGGTGCCTCCATGCCCAGTCTCAAGAAAATATTTTTTAATAAAAATAAAAATGTCACTTAAAAATATTAAATGCAAATAATCATCACACCAAAACTGTCTTCCAAACAGCAATAAGAAGGCAGACTTCTTAGAAGCAATAGCAGATGTCTGAGGACAATGGAACATTTTCAAGGTAGAAGTCAAATAAAATATGCCTATCAGTTAAAGTACTAGTCAAAAGACTAGTGCTGCATGCCAAGCCAGCCATGGCACCCCAGACATGCTGTGCCAGCCACTGAAACTGAGCATGGTGGTGCATGCTTGTAATCCCAACCCTGGGGAGGCTGCTACAGGAGGATCACTATGAGTCTGAGCTGTGTAGTGCGACCTTGTACCAAATAAATGAATAAATAAGTGAAAGATTTAAATAAAAATGATGATTAAGATAGAGTAAGTCACTAAATCCTTGTAATGAGAATAAGGAAGAGATAACAGTCATAAATATATATGCAACAAATGCCAGTACACCTAACTCTATAAAATAAATATTAACAGACATGAATCAAATAAGGACTAATACCAAAGTATTGGGAAATTTCAATACACCAGTCACAAAAAGATCAACTAGACAAAAAAATCGACAATGAAATATTGGAACTGAACCAAGCTTTTACATAAATGGACTTAGTAGATATCTGTGGAGTGTTCTATTTCATGACATCAGAATTCATGTTGTTTTCAGCTGTACACAGGACATTCTGCTAAACAGACCACATACCAGTTCATATAACATAATTAAATAAATGCAAAGGAACTGAAATTATCTCAAATATATTACTAGATCATAATGCATTAAAATAGGAAGTCAATGACAAAATAAACCACAAGAACTTAATAAACATATGGAAATTCGATAGCACACTCCTGAAACCCAATGGATCACAGATGAAGTTAAAGAAAAATTATACAGTTTCTACAATTGAATGAAAAAGATAATGCAACATATTGGATCTTATGGAACACAACAAAAACAGTCCTAAGAGGGAAGATTATAGCAGTGAATACTCATGTCAGGATGACAGCAAGTGCAAGCTTAATGGTGAACCTTAAACTTGTAGAAAAAGAGTAGGCTAAGCCATAAGCTTGTAGAATGGAGGAAATCATAACAATAAGAGCAAGAGTTCCAGTGGGATAGCTCAGCAGTCTTATTTTTTATTTTATTTTATTTTATTTTATTTTATTTTTTGTCTTTTTGAGACAGGATCTCACTATGCAGTTCAGGCTGGCCTTGAGCTCACTTTTGTAGCCCAGGCTGGTCTTGAACTTGCACCCATCCTCCTGTCTCAGCCTCCCAAGTGCTGGGATTACAGGCGTGCGCCACCATGCCCAACTTCAGCAGTCTTAAGTGCCTGCTGGTCAGAGTATGGACATGCCAGCATATGCCTGAAATCCCAGTACTGGGGAGACTGAAAGCAGAAGGATCACCACAAGTCCAAGCTGTGTAGTGAGACCCTGTAACAACTAAATACATTAAAAATAATAATAAACAAGATAAGAACAAAATCAATGCATTTGAGACTAAGAAAACAACATAAAGAATCAATGAATTAAAGAGTTGGTTCTTTGAAAGATTAAATGAAATAAATAAACTTTTACTGAACCTTATATATAAAAAGAGACTCAAATCTATGAAATTAGGAATGAAAAGCATGAAATCACAAAGGATCCTGCAGAAATACAGCAGATCATCTACATCCACTTTGAAAACATACATCTTAATAACATGGAAAATATAGAAGAAATGGACAAATTCCTAAATACATATGAATTACCAAAGCTGAATCAAGAATATATAAAAATTTCAAATAAACTAATATCAATAAAATTGCAAATGTAATAAAAATTCCACAGCCCCTGATACATTTCCTACTGAATTCTACAAGAAATTTAGAGAAGATCTAACATCACTACTTCTCAAGCTCTGCAATAAATTTCAGGGGAAACAACACTCCAAAATATATTGGTGGAAGCAAATATTACCGATACCAAAACCAGAGAAGGAGCCGGGCGTGGTGGCTCACGCCTGTAATCCCAGCACTGGGAGGCTGAGGCAGGAGGATCGGTGTGAGTTCGAGACCAGCCTGGGCTGCAAAAGTGAGCTCAAGGCCAGCCTGAACTGCATAGCGAGACCCTGTCTCAAAAAGACAAAAAAAAAAAAAAAAAAAAAAAAAAAAAAAAAAAAAAAAAAAAAAAAAAAAA
>PVJA010054526.1:0-11535 GCA_004027025.1 Myocastor coypus
CCTGTCCTTATATTCCAGGAGGGTGATCCCCAGGGATTGTGGGCAAGGGGGCAGTGCGGTATCTTGAGGGCTATGCTGGGTTGCCTGGTGCTGTGCTACTTGGCAAAGGTACCCATCTTGCCAGGAGGGGTCTTTGAGAAGAAGCTCTGCAGGGCTTATGACTTATCCACATCTGTGAGAGAAACCTCCTACAGGGCCACGTCAGAGACTTTGGCTGAGTGTCCCAAGAGGCTTGAGAGGGGCAGGTGGGGCAGAGTTGCCCTCTCCCAGACCGGGGTTGACACCAGTGTCTTGCTGTCCTTCTTGCCTGGCTTGGGGCCATTCTTTTGTCACAGCTGTGACCCCAAGCCTGAAGAGGTGCATGACTTGGAGTGGCTACCCAGTCAGTGTCCAATGGGTCAGCAGTAGCCCATCTTCTCACAGAGAGTGTCCAAGTCCAGCTACCATCCTCCATGGGGCTTGGCATTAGGCCAGGTACCCAGTAAGAGGCAAGGGAACCACATCACATCAAGTGATGCTTTTCTGCCCAACTACCATGGGTGTGGGTATACTTGCGCTCACACACACAGGTGGGGAGCAGTCTTTGCTCTGTTATGGATTGACTTAGGTATTCTCAATATTCATATGTTGACCTTCTAATCTCCAGTACTTGGGAATGTGACCTCATCTGGAGGTCAGACCTTTACACAGAAGATAAAGCAAGGTTACTGGATGACCTCTAACCCAATATGGCTGCTGTCCTTATAAAGAGGAAAAATCCAGACACACATAGGCAGGATACCATGTACAGAAGAAAGAAGAGCTGAGGGCATGATCCTATAAGCCAGGGAACCCAACTAGCCAACCCGTAGAAGCTGTGGGAGAGGCACGGAAGAGATTCTTCAGTCCTCAGAAGGAACCGCCCTGCCAGCACCTTGATCTTGGACTTCTAAGCCAGCAGAACTATGAGACAGTAAATGTTTGTTCCCGCTACCTCCTCCCACCACCAACCTTTGCCCCTGTTTGTGGTACTGTCATGGCAGCCACACAAGTAAAGAGCCTCTCGGGGCTCTAGGCTGTGAGAACTGCTGAGGTGGTGAGTGGATCCATGCAGGTGCTGGAGAGCGGCCCAGCAGCCTCATGGGGAGAGAGCTCTTGGTGGGAGCTGGAGGAACAGGGCTTGGGCTTCCTGCCTCAGCACTGAGGGAGTGTCTTATGGTTAGCTAGGAAGTAATACCCTAAAGACTCTTGTGTTGGTGACCTGATTCCCAGTACACCAGCCTTTGGAGGTGGGGCCTAGAGTGCTAATTTTCTATCAGCAGATTGACGAGTTTCTAGCCAAGTGGGTTCATCTGGTCCACAGCCATTCCTCCGGCTCCTTCCTTTTCTCTATGCTTCCTGTGCCAAGAAGCAAGCAGGTTTCTTTTCCGGCACCTTTCTACCATGATGTTTTTGCCTTGCCACAGGCCTCAAGCCACGGAGCCAGCTGAGCGTGGACAGAAACCTCTGAATCATGAGCCAAAGTAAACCGCTCCTCCTCATAAATTGCTTTTCACAGGTATTTTGTTATAGCAACGGGACAATGACCAACACAGGGTGGAATTCCAGGATTTCTGTGACCTTCCTCTGCCCTGACTTTCCCATGTGAGGAGCTGGGAAGGGGAGCCAGAGAGGTCAGGTATGGCCTGCGCCCAGGTCACACAGCAGGTCAGCAGGAAGCCGGCCAGGCACCTAGCCACTTGCCCAGTATGTGGTGATTGCACTTGTGCTGGGTGCCTCCAAGCAGCAGCCGGACCTTCGGTCCTCTGTGCTCAGCCCCTGGGTGGCCTGGTGCCAGTGTGGGCTGGTGAGGCTCAGGCTCTTTGGAGAGGTGGCTCCTGATGGAGGGGTGTGAGGGAGCTGCTAATGTCCTTCAGGTTCTAGTGCTGCCTCTGGCTGCCTGGGTAGAAGGTGGGGGCCTAGGGGCAGGGGGATGTGGCCCTGGGCCTGCTGGCTGGGGCTTTGGCACAGTGGAAGCTGACCACATGTTCCTCGACCTCTGGTGTTTTCTTGGATGGGAGGCTTGATGCTCCGGTGATATCTCTGCCTCCATAGCCTTCTAGAGCCAGCCTGCAGCCTGGCCTGCTCAGCCAGCACTGGCCTGCCTCTGTCAGCTGGTTAGCTCTACGACTTGCTGCCTTTTAGTATCTGAAAGACTGAATGTAAGGCAGGTCCTCAGTGAGACATTATAAGCCTCTACCCTTGGCCAGGGCCATAAGGCTCCTCTCAGGTAGAACCAACCAGAAGGGAACCAGGGGGCACAGCAGAGGTGCTGTGGACAGTACTGGGACTTAGGAAGGTTCAGCATTTGTGAACCTGGGTTGGCACGTGATGGCCTGAGAGCTGTGTGGTGAGGCCTATCTCTCCGTTCTTCATATGGAAAGAATCAGGCAGTCTTAGTGTACCCAAGCTCTGTGCAAGCTGAGCGTACCTTAACACGGAAGAAAATCAAGGCTGTGTTCATGGTGGTGGCATTAAGAGAAGTAACACATTCAGAGAGGCGGTAGCAAGTCTCCCGTTGCCTACTCAGTGGGCACCCGCTCAGCCAACATAGGAATTCTGCTGGTGATGCTGCAGGAACCCAGAGGTCTCCTGTTCAAGGCTGATTTCAGAAACATTTCTCAAAGTCTGATGCGGCGCCATATTGTACTTACCTCTGTCTGACCTTCATTAAGCTATGTTCCTCCATCCTCTGAGAGTCTGTGACTTGCAGACAGTGACCTTATCTCTCTCTAGGGAGGACAACCTTTCCTTCTTTCTCAAGTTTTCCCTGGGACATGGCTCAGTGAGCCTTTCCTTTCCCCTGTGGTGTACTCTAGTATTTGCTCACTGACTCTTGTCCTATACTCCACAGACCTGAGTGAGACCATGTTCTTCCTCTGCTCTGATGTTGCTGCTCCTATTGATGAAGCCAGAGGCAGGAGGCCCAGCCACTGTGAACTCCTAGGTGTCAGTGACCCAAGCTTATAACCCTGGATGTTCATTCAGCAATGACTCACTCATGTTCTCCAGGAGGGGCATGGAGTAAGTCACACAGTGAGCTAGAGTTGTATTTCTGTTTTGGTCCCATCCTGCCTATAGCCTTTCCTCTTCTTCCTTGTACTGAATCAGACCCCTCCCCTAGCTCCCTGGTTAGGGCTTTCCAGTTGAACCTGTCTCCACTGAAAAGGCTTAGAAACTTGGAGTGCTATACAAAAATCCCTTTCTCTCCCTGGGCCTTAGTTCCTGCAGGTGTGAAATGAGGGGATAGTCCAGCCACTCCTGGGGCCCTCCTCTGGCTCTGATACTGGGTGTGTAACATGGGCATTTCTACTCCGATGACCTGCAGTAAGGCCAAGGGCTCCATGGCACCCCTTGCATGACACATGTGTAGTTGGCTCTGGCGGCCAGGAAGCCTGTGGGAAGAAGGTGCTGTTCGCTCTGCCTGTGGATTCCAGAGAACAGCCCCAACCAGTAGGAGACAGGTGTGAGCAGCTGCTTGATCCCTTTGGAGGTGCGCAGCCAGAGGTAAAGAGGTGCATCCTGCTGGTGATGCTACTTAGCGGGGGTGCTGAGCTCCATCTTGGCAGGAGGGGCTCCTACTTGGTCAGGGCTGAGTTCTGTGAGCGACTGTAAATTCTCAGTGAAACAGCCCTGTTGGGCTTAATTTCAGCCACTTAACCCAGAGGTTGCAGTCTCAAAGTGTTCTGCCGAATGCATTTGTCTCCAGCCTCACTCAGGAGAGCCCTGCTCTGTGTGCCTGTGTGTTTAGCAGCTGCTTTGCTGCTGGCCTGCTGCTCTCACCTGCCTTAGGCTTAGGCTTAGGTGCCCTGTGCCTGCCTTCCTACTACTCCGCTGGCCAGCAAGGGCAGGTCTGTCTGTGCTTCCTGCCCCGATTCTTGTAGAGAATCTGTGGAAAAGCCCAAATAATGCAATCAGACACTAAGTTAAGGTTACCAAACAACAGTCAACATGGATCAGTAGGGCCAGGGAGATAGCTCAGCAGCATAAGTATGTGCCTGGCAAACGCAGGGCTCTGAGTTCGATTCCCAGCACCAAAAGAAAAAAAGGATAAGCAGGGTCCACACAGCAGCCCAGTGGCTTATCAGTGTAGCCAAAGAATGTATACCTTCCACACAGTGGGCTCAATCCCTTAACAAATCAGCAACTCAGTTTGAATAACATATCAGCTTGGTCAAATAATACCAAAGCAACTGTTCAGTTCACTCAAACAACCGATCCCCCTTGTTCAAAAAATCTTCTTAAGCAGCAAATCTTTAGAATTAAAGCCAAAACACCAAACCAACCCAACAGCTAGCCTGTAGGTCAAACAATGCCAGAACAATGGGTCAGCGGGGTCCAATAATATCAACACGCCCAGACTCGTATAAACAGCCAATCAGCGACCTCATATGATGTCCAAATATTTGGATTAATTCACTCAAGCATCCAGTCAGTTCAATCAAATGCGTTCAGCTCAGTAAATGAGTGCCAAAACACCTATCCAACTTAAACAGCCAGTCAAGTGGGTTTAATGGTGACAAAGCAACTGGTAAAGTTGGTGAAACCACCAATCACCATAGCCAAACAAGCAGTCAAGCCAGTCAAACTATGCAAAAGCAATAGGTCACACTGGTCACCAAGCAGTAACAAAACACCCACTCCATTCTGTCAAACAACCACTCAAGCAGAGAGCCTGTGTCTAAACATCTAGTCACCTTCATGAAGAGGCAGTTGCTTGAAACTGTGAAACCATAACAACCACTTCACTTGGTCGAATGAGGCTGAGTACTCTGAGGGGCACCCTCCGCCCCGGCCTGGTGTCCTCAGGCCAGTGACTTCCACAAGGTCCTCCACTGAGCCAAATGAGTGCTTTATTCCTTGTCCTTCAAAATGTCCATCAGCCCAGCCCTAGACATCCAGGAAGACATCAGAGCTGCCTCTTGTGTGGGTAAATAAACTTTCTAACTAGGATATTGGGTTTCTCAGGTCAAGAGACTGGTCATGGGTGGAGGGAGGGATTGGAGAAGGCTGCTTGTACCCTCCCGCCCCAGACTGCAGTGGGGAGGGAAGAAACTCTCTTCTGACTCCCCTGCTGCAAAATATTTGGCTTGGGGATTCTTTTTTTTTCCAGTGAGCAGACTTTGGAGGGGTGAGCTGCTCAGCATGCACAGTAGCTCAGTGAGTCCTAGGTGGTGGCCTCGTGGGGTAGGCAGTTCTCAATGCCAGCACGGCTTTGAAGGCCCAAGCCCTCAAGTGAGGGAATGCCACTGGGAGCCCCTAGAGCACCATCGTTCAGAGCCTGCGATGGTAGTGTAATTTGGTTCTTGCTGTGGGCCGGCCCCTTCCATCTGTCTCTACATCTGTCTTTAAAAAGGTAGTTATCCCCATTTTGCAGATGAGGGTCATGGGTGAAGGTGAAGAGCTATCTAAGGTCATAGAGCTCCAACTGGCAGCGCTAGGATCTGAAACCAGTGCTAGCCTGAGTTGCCAGCTGTGCCTTTGAAATATTTGCTGAAAGGCCAGAGAGAAATGAGCTGGCTAGAATGGCAGTGCACTGAAGGTGTAGCTCCAGGGTGCACAGAGAGCCCCTGTGTGGCTGTAGGTGCCGTGGGGAGGGAGAAGAGGTGCTTCATTCCAGGGCAGGCTTGGGTGGAGACAGGTGGGAAGCCCGAATTTCAGCACCTTCTCAACTTACAGTCCACCCTGGTGCTAAGCCCTCTTGTCCAGGAATGCCAAGCAAGTGTTACTCATGCCCAGGGGCCAGGGACCTGGGCTGCCCTGAGCCCCCTGGGGCTGGCATATGGCACAGGGGTGAAAGCTGCTCTGTGATGTTCCTGATCCTGCCCACAAAGCCTGGGGCACCTGACTCCCATCCTGGGGCAGCCCCCCTGGGCCCACTGCTGGGTGCAGTGGACCCCCCCTCCCCCCTGCTGAGAAGAGTGGTGTTAGTTCTCCGCCCTGCGCTGGGCACACAGTGTTTTATTGAATGGGAATGCAAATCACGTGGGCAGGAAATGTCGTAAAGAGAAAAGTAATCTTCTGACGGAAAAATAAATTATCAGCCGTGTTCCGAAGGAAAAGAAACATTCTTAAATAATTTCTCTTGCTGTTGGTATTGGCTGGCAGTGTGGGCCAGCCAAGCAAATGGTAATTTCCAAATTAGATTATACATTATGTCATATTAGTTTTATATTAGAAAAACAAACGAGATCAGAGGAGAAGTGCCAAGGTTGGCGGGCTGTGCAGGCCACGTGACGGCCGCGTTTCCACTGCAGCGTGTTTAATGATTCCAGGAGGGGAGAAGGAGCAGCTCTCTCGCCACCTTGGGGCATGGGAGTGGTGACCCAAGGCAGGCTCAGGCTCTTCCTGGGAGGAAGGCACAACTCTTAGCCCAGGACACTGAGTGTGGGTATCACCAGGGTGGAAAGAATGGGGTACCCTCACAACGCCATCTCACTCTCCTTTCTCCAGGGAGCTGAGTCATCCCTGGAGGGCTGGCCTGAGCAGCAGCTTTGGAGTCAGGCCACAGTGGCCAAGAGGTGTCACAGGGACAGCAGGTGGGGGGAGCCATGCATCAGTCCTAAGGCAGGGACTGGGTGATCAGATGCTTTTGAGGGGCTGGGGAGCAGAGGACTGGGAGTTGCCAGTCAAGAGGTACCTGCGGCTGTGGGGCATTGGACCTCTCACGTTGAAGCCTCTTGCTCCCTAAGACTGTGCTAGGACACTGCATGCTTGTGGACTTCTGTGGCTGTGAGCTTCTCAAGGGGGGAAGGGGTCTTGCTCTGAGAAATTTCTGCCAGTACAGAGCTTGACACTGCCTTGGGTGGTCACTACAGAGATATGAGAAATAAGAAATCTAGATGGTTATAGCAGAAAGGGCTCTGGGGACTCAGAGGCCTGGGTCAGGGCTTATGGAGCCAGGGTCCCCTAGGGCAGCAAAGCTGCCTCCCACCCCATGCTAAGCCAGAACCTCAACCTTCAAACACTTTCTCAAGTGGCTGCTGCTATGGAACCAGAGGCAGTGCTGCCAGAAGCCCGCATGCCACTCCAGGTTTGGTTTGCCTTCTAGGTGCAACTGAGAAGGGCATTAGTGTGGGGGGGCGGCTTGTCTAAAATACCACAGGCAGTCACAGTCATCTGGAACCCACCTTTCAAGGCAGATAAGAGTGAAAGGAGAAGGCTTAAAATGAATCTGTAAGTTTCTGACACAAACATGTGCCTAGCTCTGTCTGCATGACTGGACTGAGGATAAAGCAGAACCTAAGAATCACTCAGGCAGCAAGGCAGGCTGAAAATCCTCCCAGCATTTTGGACATTCCTAGTCCTAAAAATCTCTTCTCTGTTTCTCAGGAGAGCCGGGTTTTAACCCCTTCAGTAGTCTATGTGCAGTCTCTGGGCCTCAGTTTTTTCCATCTGATAAATGGGGGCAGGAACAATGTGCTGAAGCTAAGCTATAAAATCCCTTTTATATGTCAGGATTTTGTAGTCTCAGAATTCAGGCCGGGCGTGGTGGCGCACACCTGTAATCCCAGCACTCAGGAGGCTGAGGCAGGAGGATCGGTGCGAGTTCGAGACCAGCCTGGGCTACAAAAGTGAGCTCAAGGCCAGCCTCAACTGCATACTGAGACCCTGTCTCAAAAAAAAGACAAAAAAAAAAAAAAAAGAATTCAGCCCAGCCTACCAAGACTCAGTTGCTTCTTGGGGATGAGTCTGGCCAAGGGAAGCTGCAGTAATTAGCTGGGGCCACGAGGGGGAGAAGGAGGCATTCAGCACAGTTCCTGCTTAACTTCTGTCTGAGCCCCCTGATGGCCTGGAGGGTTACTGCTGCTCCTTGCTCAATTCCCCTTTCTCCCTGCAGCCTCCTGGGGAGTGTCACTGAGCCCTTCCTCTATGCCAGGCCCCTTGCTGTGTGCTAGGGGCCCCACCTTGGCCCTAGGAGGACCCCAAAAGTCTAGTGGGGGCTGGGGTGGAAATATAAGGAGACCACCCAATTACTGGGTGGTTGTGGTAGATGAGGGCTATGACCGTGTACTCAAAAGACTCCAGGGGAAGCCTCCTTGGAAAAGTACTTGCTCAGCAGAATCCTGAAGGACAAGAATGAGTTCAATGGAGGGGCTTCAGGTGGACGGGGCAGGCAAAGCCGAGGCCTTGCTGAAAGGGGCTGGGTGTGGGCGCAGAGCGGGGCCGGACAGGCATGCATTCACTCAGCACTATTTGCTGAGTGTCTACTGCATGCGAAGCCAAGTTGTGAAAGGCCTTGACTGATATTCCCAAATCCTGAATCATCTCTTCCTCGGGGTTAGGCCTCAGTGACCATGACATTAATAATAAGAATTTGTTGGGTTGGGGAGATAGCTCCATGGTGCAAGTGCCTGCCTGGCAAGTGCAAGGTCATGAGTTCAAACTCTGGTCCTGCAAAAAAAAAAAAAAAAAAAAAAAAAAAAGTTTCTGAATTTAGCTAATCACCGTGTGTGGCTTCTCCATCTCCCCATCGGGTTAGATAGCCATGCAGGAGGAAGTTGGGGTGGGGAACAGCTCGGGACTGGCAGCAGTATTGGGGCCATTAGGGAATGGAGGGATGAAGGCATGGGGCAGGGGCCAAGGGTGCAGCCTGGCCTGGCCTTTGGTGGCGCCTGTACCTCCCCTTCAGCTGTCCCTCTCTTTCTTGGGCACAAGACCCTGCGGCATCACTCTGCCCAGGGCCACCCTCTCTGTCCACTGCTCATGTCTGGTTGTGTTTGTTCTGGAAAGGGTGTGTGTGTGCTTGTGGGGAGCATTCCTGGTGGGTGTGGAGGCAGGATGTAGCCAGGCACAGAGGCTGAAGTGGAGGGTGGGAGGGCCTGTGGGACAGGAACCCCAGGAAGGAGAGTCCCAGCATGAGAAGGTGGTGGTCCCTGCTGGAGACACAGCCCCACCGCTGCAGGCCCAGACTCTGGGGGAGGGGAGCAGACCTCAGGGCAGCAAGAAGGAGCCACCATCAACTGTGCTATACCAGGAGCTGTGCTCACACTGTTTCACTACAATGCCTCCCTCAGCCTGTGAGAGAGGATGTGACCTTCACGTGGCTGTTGGGTTTGATGACAGTATAAGCACAGAGCAGTTAAGTGTTTTGCGCAAGGTAACACAGCCAAAGTGTGGTGCTGCTGAGAGCAGACCTCTGTCTGCTGGCTTGCATAGTTCTTCCAACGCGCCACTGTGGCTCTTACCGTTTCTTGCTGCCTCCTTTCCTAGATGCCTCCGTTCCTTGTCTTCTCCTGGGCGCTGACCCTGGCTTCTGTCACTCTTTACCTGGTGATGTTTCTCTTTTTCAGGTCTGGTCAGGTGTCTTGGGAAAGGTCCTTGGACCCTTCTGGGTTTTATTTTTTAAAGAATTTTTATTTTATTTATTTATTTTTTTTCTTGTTTCAGAACTTTTGCTTGTTTATTTATTTTATGGCCGGCTCAGCCTGCCCTGAGGGCAGGGCTGGTGCAGCATGTGGTGCGGGGGATCGAACCGAGGTCCCTGCAGCCGCCTAAGCTTTCCTAAGCAGGTGCTTTAGACCACTGAGCCATCCTGCCGGGCCATAGGTTTTATTTTGTTCCTCCCTCTCTTCTCTGTCCATCCATCATCTCCATCCCTTAGCTTGTTCTGGAGTCTTTCTGGCTGAGCAGATGCTGTCGCTGTCTCCCTGCTGCCCACAACACGTCGCAATGGGCAAGAGCCACCTTCCTCACAGTGCTCGAGTCTCCTTGGCCCTGTCAGCCTTGGAACTCCCAAAGGAGGCCCAGGCCCTGCCCAGCACAGTGCCCACTTCTTCCTGTGCCACCTCTCCTCAGCTCCTCTCCTGCACAGGAGGTTTCTTACGTCTGGCTGATTTTGCAAAGAAGAGTTTGCTGTGTCTGATGTTACCTGGCATTGAGACCAAGAGCAAGTTTAGAGGGTGCTAAGAGGCATTTATAAATACTTCTTATGTATGCAGAAGGGGAGAACCACGCAGGAGAAGCACAGACAGGCCCTTCTTTGCTGTCCCTGGGGGCCACATGGAGCTCCGAGGACTGTAGTGTTGGGCATTTTAGGGGCCCTGGGCCTATCTCGTTAGCCTGAGTGTGAAAACCATTGCTCAAGACTGAGGGCAGCGTGGAGGCTTGCTGTGTCCCTGGCGGCCTGGAAATGGCTCCTGAGGCCTTCGCCTCATCTCTGGGTAGGGGTGGGCCAAAGATGGGTTCTCTGTAGATGAAGCTGTACAGCAGATGCACCGTGGCATGCCCTAAGTAGGGGCTTTACTACTAATAAGTGTTGACTTCTCACCCATGTTGTATTTTGTTTGTGGTGGCTATGGGTTGACTGGATTTCTCCATATGTCTTCTCTTTGCCAGGATCCTCATGCAGCAGCTGTCTGTGCTGGAGATATGACTTAGAGCAGAGAGCCAAATCAGAAGTGGCTGGACCCCACAATAGCTTTTCATATCTCTCACGGTGGATCGGACAGAACAAGACCCAAGACTCTGTGCTCCATATAACTCTACCTCTGGGAAGCTTCCAGGCAGTTTGTGGGGACACAGGGTCCTCTCACAGGGAAGGGATGGCAGTAAGTAGGAGCAAAAGCATGGTGAATGACCAGCCAGAACCATTCCGTGGGCAGCCCCAGCCCCTTCCAGCAGCTATGCCTGGTCTGTTGTATTGGCAACTTTCCCATTGCTGGAACAAAATTCCAAACATGCTGCAACCTAAGGGAGGAGAGGTTTGGCCCCTAGTTGCAGGAAATTCAGTCAATGGATGCTGGCTCCCAAGCAGAAGCGTCCGGAAGAGAGAGTGGCTCACGGCAGCCAGGAAGCAGAGCGGGAGAAGAACGTCAGAAAGTGCTTAGTGAGGAGCCAAAAGCAGATGTCAGGTCAGTCCTCCACGACCCACTCGCACTCCCCCAGAGGTACACTTCATCAGTTCTTCTGGTGGCTCCCTTCGTATTTCACTCTCACACCCCTATGTGGGTTTTCTAACTTCCACAGCCTGTGGTGCCTCTGGAGAAAAATTGTGCTTGGAGTGGACATATATGTAATGCTCAGGCTGCCAGAAGAGCAAGCGTGAGCTGGTGGAGAAGACCCTTACTTCCACTGCTGTCTAGCAAGAAGATGTCCTCTTCTTCATCTATGGTGCAACTAGTGCCTCTTCTGCTAAGAAGGCTCCTACTACCCCAAGCCCTTCAAACCTGGTTGGTACTCTTGCCTGAGGCTTCTGCCTCTCCCCTCCCTTCCCCTCCCCTCCCCTTCCCTCTTTTCTTTCAACCCACTGAACAGTGTGTGTGACGTTTCTGTGTCAGAGTTCCTAGAGAGTGTGGTTCCTACCAGATGATAGAGTTCTTTTCTCTCTCGGGACCGGGGTTCGAACTTAGAACCTTGAATTTGCCAGGCAGGTACTTGTGCCATGGAGCTATCTACCCAGCCTCCAGATGATATAGTTGATGATGGACATTTCTTTGCAGTTCTGCATTCACTGGTGCTGGGTAGGTAGCTTTGAATTGGCCACAGGATGTGTCATTACCTCCAGAAAGCAGCCAA
>PVJA010054527.1:0-11541 GCA_004027025.1 Myocastor coypus
AAAAAAAAAAAAAAAAAAAAAAAAAAAAAAAAAAAAAAAAAAAAAAAAAAAAAAAAAATGAGTGAATAAACAAATAAAGGTTCTGAAACAAGAAAACAGTAAAATAAAAAATTCTTAAAAAAAAAAAAACAGAATAGAGATCATAAGTAAGAACCAATAGTAAATTGCAATTTCTTCTGTGTGTGTTTTCCTATATATATTAGCTTATTTTATCATCATCAGTAAATCTTAATTTTTAGGAAAAATGGTTTAGGTTTAAAGATGTTACATTTAACCAAAGACGACATGATGAACAATTTGAGCCTCCTTGATTTCAAGAAGTTTAAGAATGAAAAACTGGTGAGTAGTAATGAAAAGAAGGAAGAGAGACCTTCGAAATTTGGAAATACAGTACATTTGGCTTGATAGTCATGATAGAAAACTCAGAAAAATGACTTTAAATATTAAGACAAACTAACAATAACATGAACAAATATAGAGAAGATAATAAATAAGACCTAAATAGTTAGCTTGAAGCAAGATTAGCAAGTGTATTTGGTGAGTTGCTTTTTTTGTTTTTGTTTTGTTTTTTTTTTGTACAGGATATCACCACTGACCCATAGTGATACTCCTGCTTATACCTCCCAAGTGCTGGGATTACAGGCGTGAGCCACCATGCCCAGACTCCATCACTGGCTCAGTGCACTCGAGAGTGGGGCCGGCACAGCAGGCAAGGCCAGTGGTCAGCTTTTAATGATTTGTATTTTTGAGAAAACCTTTGAGACTATATGATCATGAAGATACTATTACTTTGATGATATATTCAAACTTGTTCCTCCTATTTAGGTCTTCTACAACCGTAAAATATCGTTACTTCTTTCCTTTTCCTTTGTTGTTTTTGTTTGGGTCAGCATTATAAAAGGGTAATTAGCATACACCCAATCCATCTACTTAAAGTTTCAAGTCTATGAGTTTTGGCATAATTATACATCTATGCAACCAGCACCCCAATCAGGACATAAACCATTCCCATCATCCCAGACAGTCTCTTTACCCCTTTCCTCAGATCTAAGTAACAACTGCTGGCTTTTATTCACTATGGATTAGATTTCTCATTTTTAATATGTCATAAAAATGAAGCAACATAATGTATACTCTTTGTATTATGCTTTTGTTCAGGATCATGATTTTGAAATTCATTCATCATTGCTTATATAAGCATTTCTCTCTTTTTTTATTCTTTTAACTGCTGAGCTGTAATTCGTGGGTGAAACTGCCACACCTGTGTTCACCCCTCAATATACATTTAGGTTCTTTCCCACACCATGTCTTCTCAAGCCAACATTCAGTGTAAAATGGTGATACTGCCTTGCACTCTGGTTATTGACCTGGGAAATGTTTTCTCTCTGTCCACAGCAGTAGAAGATACAAGAGTCTCTCCTTCCTCCAAGAGGCAAAAGTTTACCTACCTTACTTGTCTTCAGACTGAGTCTATTCTGTGGATATTTGTGACAACTTGCTCTAAAGAGATACATGGGCTGTTATATAGACTACCCTACCCCTGCCCCTCTTTATCCAGTTTTCCCATACCTAGGACAAGATAAGCAGCACCTGCAACTTAAAGAAGATGTGGTTTATTTTGCTCACAGCTCCAGTGGATTCAGACCATGATCCCCTGGCTCCATGACAGGGACCGCAAGGCAGAATCGTACAATGGAGAGACTTTGTTCTGAGTGGCAGGCAGAAGGAGAGAGAGGAGAATGAGTCAAGGAAAAAAATCATGACCAAGTCAGTGTCTTAGTTACTTTTTGCTCGTTGCTGGGACAAATACCCAACACTCAAAATGAAGGAAGGAAAGGTTTATTTAGCTCACAGTTCATAGAGGTTTCAGTCCATATTCGGCTGGCCCAAGGCTCAGTGGAGCAGGGCAGAGAGCATCCAGTTCATGGCGGCAGAACAGCAACAAAATGGTGGCAGAGGTAGCCAACCAACACGGCAGCAGAGCAACAGCAACAGCTAGAGCTCCAGTCTGACTCTCTGTCTCTCTTTATATCATATTCAGGCTCTCCGCCTTAGCTCCCGCCCTAGGCTACACCCATAATCCCAGAAGTACTTCCACCCATAATCCCATCAGTACTAAAACCTATAACCCCAGGGATCATGGATCAAGTCTCAAACTCTAGAAGACCCCGCCCAATGACTCCATGAGGCTTTGGGGGGACAACTAGACATAAACCATAACAGTCAGGAACCCAGTGACCTGCCTGTTGCTCCTGGCCTCACCTCTGCACATGAAACTTGTAGGTTATAAGTCTAAACCATAACATGTTCTCTTTCCACATGTATTTGCTGAGTATATACTATGTGTCGGAAAAATTCTAAGCACTTGAGATATTTAGCAAAACTAAGACAGTAAAAATCTATTCCTCCACATTGAAATTTTGAGCACATTTCAATAGAACCACCATCCTTCAAAGATGCCAACTATGTGTTGATATCATGACAACAGGCCATTCTAAGCAGGAAATAACTAAACAGGTAGTACAACCTAAATATGTAGTAAAAGCATGATGTGCCAGAAAGATACAACTGAGAAAGTTCAGAGTCCCTCTAAATCGGTGATATTTTCCAGAACCTGATATACATCAGAACATGACTTTCAAATGGAACACAAATTATTTCAACTCATCCCTCTCTCCATTACCACTGGTAGAAAGAGATAGAGTGCTCAAAGTGCCGTTAGAAAGGATTTGGATTTTGAAACTAGCATCATTGAATTTCTGGACTCGGTGTGTGTGTGTGTGTGTGTGTGTGTGTGTGTGTGTGTGTGTGTGCGTGTGCGCGCGCGCCCGCATGTTCCTTTCTACCAGATAAGCCATAAAGATGCCAGGTTTAACTGGTCCTGAGCATGAGAAGTCTTTCCAGCTGGTGCAGTGTAACCATTTTCCAAACTGATGGCTGCTTACCATATGCTGGGATTGTGTTGATTCACTCCTACAAATATAGTACATCTGGATCAGCCATTAGCATTTAAAGCATCACCTTATTAATTTCAGGCAAAAATGTTTCTATGCTCCAAAATGCAAAATCAATTTAGAAGGGAATATGATAGCAAATACAACCTTCAGTTCTTTCAAGAGTTTGAGGATGACACATATATGCAATTCCTCCAGAACAGCGATATGGCCATTTGCTAACACTTTGGATATGGAAAGTTACTTTTAAATGCTTCCTTTTGGCAGTTTCGTCAAAATAGACCTTACTCGTGAAGATAGTGAGCCAGTGTGTATATTCTGCCACCTGCCAAATGTCTCTATTTACAGCCTACATTTGTACTTAGGCAAAATATCAATGATATGTTTATGAAGCTGGTGTGCTCACTCTAAGACTGCCACAGACCAAAGATCCACTTATCACCTAAGTTCCGCAAGCCACAACTGAAACTGTTGGAACACACACTAATGTGTAAGTAGCCAGATTTAGCATCAGAATAAATCTCAATAATCCCAGCAAGTTCCAGGTACACAGCAACTTCAACAAATGGCCACAGGTTCTGTTAGTGAAGTTTAGCAAAGATATTCATAAGGCAGATTTGTGACGGTGCTCTTTTTCAAGTGTGCATTGCATTACTGCAGCAATAGGCTTGAAATAAAGAACCATCACTAAGGTAACAAGTCAACGGGGCTGCTGTGCTTCAGGGTACAGTCTTTCAGAACTCAGGACAGTTATATTTCTATTTCTTTTTTAAGGTCTTGTGCTCTACTGGGAAAGCTCACTGCATTAAACCACTGCAGCTATGCTTGTGACCCTGCCACCTACTGCAGCACTGTGCCTGCCCTCTCCATCTGATGATTATCACCTGCCATTCTGCAGCTGATGCTACCATCTGTTTTGGACCAGGAGCCCTATTACAGTAACAATATGTCCTAACTTCATACCCAAGAGATGAAAAGGTGGGTTTCTTCTTTTTTTAAAAGAAGTAAAGTTTAATGAACCTTATGTTAGGGTACTAAGACTATTCCAGATCCCTAAATACTTGTCTATAGCAGTTCTTGTTCCTTTTATTTCTGAAACATGCATCAGGAAAGACTACAAACTGAACTGACTTCATAAATTTGGTTTTTTTTAAGAATTTTTTTTTTTTCTTGTTTCAGAACTTTTGTTTGTTTATTTATTTATTTTTATGGCCGGCTCAGCCTGCCCTGAGGGCAGGACTGGCGCAACATGTGGTGCTGGGGATCGAACCGCAGTCCCTACAGCAGCCTAAGCTTTCCTAAGCAGGCGCTTTAGACCACCGAGTCATCCTGCCAGGCCCCTGACTTCATAAATTTGAACACTATGTTTGTCTTCATCTACATCAACTATTAAGCTTCTAAAGTTAATATCCATTTTTAGGCACATAGAACAGGGTTTTGTTTCTCTCCTCTCAACTGTACTAAGAATTTTAATCCTGCACTTTCCATGTTACATTTTTTTTAAAGAATTTTTTATTTTATTTTATTTTTCTTGTTTCAGAACCTTTGTTTGTTCATTCACTCATTTTTTTTATGGCCGGCTCAGCCCGCCCCGATGACAGGGCTGGCACAGCATGTGGTGCCAGGGATCGAACCGCGCTCCCTGACACCGCCCAAGTTTTCCCAAGCAGGCGCTTTAGACCACTGAGCCATCCCACCAGGCCCCTCCATGTTACTTTTAAAGTCTCTGTAGAAATAAGAAAGGGCCTCCTCACTTTCAAGCCCATGCCTTGTATATTTGTCCTGAAGGTCTATCTGAGCAGCTACTCACCCTGCCTAAAACTTTCCTCCAGTAAGAGCATGTTTACCTTCATGCCAGGTAAACATAAGGAGTCATTTAAATAGTGAACCATTAGCATCATCCTGTGGCCACTGTAAGTCATGCCTCAGTTTTCAGTTGATAATCCCCACATAGGTCAAATAACCAACCTCATTTCCTGATACTTAAAGGAGATTGCTGGCAATAATTCTAAAAGTGATAACTGCATGAAATAGGATTGGGCCGGGCGTGGTGGCGCAGGCCTGTAATCCCAGCACTCGGGAGGCTGAGGCAGGAGGATCGATGCAAGTTCGAGACCAGCCTGGGCTACAAAAGTGAGCTCAAGGCCAGCCTGAACTGCAGAGTAAGACCCTGTCTCACAAAGACAAAAAAAAAAAAAAAAAAAAAAAAAAAAAAAAAAAAAAAAAAAAAAAAAAAAAAAAGAAATAGGATCAGGTTGCAGGCAGCCAAAACCATTTTAGCAGTTATAAAGAGAAAGGATATTTATTGTTTCAAAATCTTAGGAAGGGCTAGAGAAGCACATTTCAGAGCAACTCAGTGGAACTAGTCGGGTGGCAGAATTTCTGCTTCCATGGTAATCAGAATGATCAGAATCAGGAGGATGCCAGAGAATCTGCTGACTTCAAATGTATACTGGCTTGGCTCAGAGGCAGAGATGAGGTGAAGATAGGATTGCAACTACAGACATATCTCATCTTGTCTCCAAGAAAACAGATGGCTGGGTGCTGGATCTCTAATGAAGAAAAATGCTGAGGTCTCCAGGATTGTACTTCACAGAAGAAAAGCCAGACAGCAAGCACATGGCTTCTGCTTAGTGCCCTGCTACTGACTTTGAAGTTCTGCATGAGTTCTAAAACCTCAAAACTAGAGCCACCTGCCCAGGAGTAAGAGGCATAGAAGATTCCCCACTGGGAAAGCCAGAAAGGAGAGTGAGAGTGCCAGTCTATCACATCTACCACAGCAGAACTTTCTTCTAAAAAATACAGATCCAAAATACATATTTAGGGTTCTACTTTTAGCAAGAAACTGGACAATTTAGCTTTGAATCTCCCATTTCCTGTACACAAACCTCTACAATAAAAAGATGTAGAAAAGGACAACCACAAACACAAATTACTGCAAACTGTATTTTGTGTAAATTCTAGAAAATTCCCAGACTGCAGATGATATGTGAGACGTAATGATACTGGGAGAGGCAGAAATACTGCAAGGCAGAGGAACAGAGTGTGGCAAACTGGGGCTGCCAAGAGCTCCAGGAGGTGAAGAGCTTGCACCCTGAGCGGCAGAGCAAAGCACTAGCTGAGGAGACACGTCAGGCAGCCTGGGAGTGGTAGACCTTTATAAGATGTAGTAAAATAAAGCCCTGAAAGTAAGTATAGTACCTTGGGAGGCCTCTGGAGTAGCACTGAGGGTCACACAGGGCAGGTGGCAAAATCACACCTGAATCCTATGTGACCCCACTGAACCAAGGAAGTGTTCACACAGAGGATCACATTTGCAAAGAAGCCCTTGATCTCTCACTATGGTACTGAATAGTGATTTTCAAATGGGGGCATTTTGGCAGTCTGAGGACATTTTGAAATGACAGAAAACGTTTTGGTTATTATAGACAGAAAAATACTATAATACATAGGCACCCTAGGAAGAAAGAAAGAAAGAAAGAAAGAAAGAAAGAAAGAAAGAAAGAAAGAAAGAAAGAAATCATTATTCATCCTTGTCTTAGTTACTTTTAACTCATTGCTGGGACAAATACCAGACACTGAAGATGAAGGAAGGAAAGGTTCATTTAGCTCACGTTTTTGTGGAGGTTTCAGTCCATATTCGGCTGGCCCAAGGCTGAATGGAACAGAGCTGAGAGCACCCAGTTCATGGAGGCAGAACAGCAACAAAATGGTGGCAGAAGTAGCCAAGCAAACAGGGCAGCAGAGAGCAACAGCTGAGAGCAACAGCTCGAGTCTGTCTTTCTGTCTCTCTTTATATTACATTCAGGCTCTCCACCTTAGCCTCCACCCTAGGCTACACCCATAATCCCAGAAGTACTTCGACCCATAATCCCATCAGTACTTAAAACCCATAATCCCAGGAACCATGGATCAAGTCTCAAACTCTAGAAGTCTCTGCCCAATGACTACATGAGGCTTTGGGGGGACAACTAGACATAAACCATAACAATCCTGCATGTCAGTGCAGGTTCATTATCTCTTACTGAAATGCTTGGGGCCAGAAATGTTTCCGATTTCATATATTTGGATCCTCAACATGCAATAAAGTGATTCAGAAACCTTGTGATTATAAGTATACTGCTAATTAACCTGATCAATAAAATATGAAAAATGACAGAAACAACAAAATAACAATTATCCAAGAGGAAATAATCAGAAAAATGGAGAAGAAATTTTGAAATCATAATTTATACAGGTATTAACAAGTTAATTTGCAAACCTGGATGAAATAGGATTATTTTAAATAAATATAATCTATCAACAACATTCCTAAAGAGATCCAGTGTTGGAAAAGTATCATTTTGTATAATCTAAATAAAGTCACAAAGGAACTATCTGCTAAAAGCCCTCTGGCCCTTGATGTTTCCTTAGGGGAACGGAGTCCAAACTTTAGAGGAAAGATAATTCTAATATTGTTTTGACTGTTTCAGGATATAGAAATAAAGAAAAGATTTCTATCTTTTTTTACAGAAGCAAGTATCACAGTGGTTCCAAAAATCTGATGAAAGTGAGCAAAAAAGGGAAATTGCACTCCACGGTCACTATTATCACTGGGATAAATCTTCACCAATTGACTAACAGACAGAATTCACAAATATTTGAAAAGAGTAAGTCCCATGAAAAGAATACACACACAAAGTCATGTTCTACAAATGCACATCTTCTAGTAGTACAAAAAGTGTTTAGTATCAGAAAATGTTAATAAAATATATCATATGAATACATTCAGAAAAATATCATCTCCATTAAAGTGTGTGTTCAATATTTTCTCTTTATTTTTATAAGGGACCTCAATTATATTGGAATTGAAATGAAAAAATTAAATAATAATTGATGGACACTTCCTTACCATGATCTATGTATATCATGATAAGATGTACAAAGACTGAACATATATTTTTGTTAAAATCAGTGAAAAGGTTGCCTATCTTTCTTACTTTTTCTTGCTACTGAGACAAAATACCCAACACCTGAAGTTAAAAGAGAAAAGGATTATTTAGCTCATGGTTTGTAGAGATTTCAGTCCATAGTCAGCTGACTCTAAGGCAGGGTGGCACAGGGCAGAGGGGCGTCACATAGGAGAAATAATTTTGTGGCAGGCAGAAGGCAGCAAAACGAAGCAAGTGACAAGCTGCAGGTAACAGCAAACCTCTCCCTGTACCTCATATTGCATCCAGGCTACCCACCTTTATAGTGGATAGCATGCACCCCCTAGCACCCTTAACCCTAGCACTGTACCATGAATCCAGCATGCACTACTGATCCAGCTACCTCAGCAAAAGTTTATGGCTGCATAAGGCCTTTATAAACACAAGCCATCACCATACCCGATAATATCTCCACCATTAAATATTATATTGTTGATATTAATCAATGGAATTAAACCAAGAAACAAGTGGGACACATAAAATTAGAAAGGAGAGGCAATGTATGATGAGAGACCTTCCTGTCTCAGGAGCTATTCCTATTCTCTGTGCCTAACACCCTGCAAAAATTCCTACTCTTACCCCTTGTTATTCCATAACATTTATTCCTCAAGTCCAGGGAACAGGAGCTCAGTGTATCTGGCATCTAGCAGTGGGAAGTTACATTCTGCTCCCTATATTATTTTGGAGACCCCAGGGAGATAACTGGAAGGGGTAGAGTCTGCTTCAGTTTCATGTATTCTGAATAGTGATTCATTTAGGTAACCAAAAACTGCCATTCTTGTTTGCTAGGTGTTCACCTTTGTCTTTTATGCCTCTTTTCAAATCAAATGATGGTAAATGTAAGTTGACAACCTGGGAAGATTATGTTTTTTGATGAGGCATTTTATTTTTTTAGTCAGGGTCCTATATTCCTGTTCTGTGTATGGACTTAGTAGTTGAATTTACTGATGTTCCTTGCTTGATCAGTTTGATCTGTTTGGCTGCTGTGGTTATTGTCTTTTCTCAGCCAGGTGGCACTAGGGAAAAGTAATGTTATAATGTCTCCTAGTGGGCTTTCAAAAATGTGAATTTGTAATATGTGCTGCTTGATGAATTTAGTTTATGAAATATTAATATCTTTTCTAAAGTTGGGACTCAGTGTAGCTGCTGACCTTAAATCTGGGAGGACAACATTCTCTGAGGCAGGCTGGCCTGATCCTCATCCATGACTATAGAGGGAAATGTCCAGTCTGCTCTGCCTCATTTACTTTTATGATCTGATCTTCTGCTGGTCAGGAGATGATCTTAGCTCTACAGATTACACATTCTAGTCTTTTAGGCCTAGAGTGACAGCTCATGGGAAAATGGTCTCAGCAACTAATTGAGAACACCAGAGGGAAGACTTCATTTTCTTTGATCTACTTTCTAATCTATTTTGGTCATTTCTTATTTCCCCCATTTTTGGAGCATTCTTTCTTCTAAAGCTCAGAGGGAAAAGGAGATTCTAAAAAGGTTTTCATCCCAAACTGTCTCAACCTTTCCCTCCTATCCAACAACTAAGAACTTTCAAGTTGAGCCCATAAAAAATAAGTATTTGTTCCTAGCCTCTCCTGGGAAGAAAACACTTTAGCAAGCCAGCAAATCCACCACTCCTCTCCTCCAAAATGGCCAATGTGGGGCCTGGTGGGATGGCTCAGTGGTCTAAAGCGCCTGCTTGGGAAAGCTTGGGCTGCTTCAGGGACCGCGGTTCGATTCCCGGCACCACATGCTGCGCCAGCCCTGCCCTCGGGGTGGGCTGAGCAAGCCATAAAAATGAGTGAATAAACAAAATGGCCAATGTCAGGTTTGGGTCACGGCTTAGGGAGGGGACAGGAATATTGGAGAAAGAAAATAAACTAATCATTCCTCAGTCCTACTCATTTTCTGTCTTGTGTGGCTAGCAGCAGAAGAAAAAAGAACACCAAGAACCATAAATAAAAAAGAAAAGAAAAGAAAGAAAATAAGTATTGATAATGGCAAAGATAAAGATATCATCTTAAACAGGGAGCACATACTCTATTTTCGGGTCAGATGAGTTTGGAATTTTGTCCTTTGAGAACATACATGAAAGTGATGTCCCCAGCTAGTATTCTAGGCCTAATTTCCCATCCAGCACATGCTGGAAATTGAAACCTGATATCCAGTGGGAAAAATTGGTTTGTAAGCTATAGCAGAAGGAAATATTTCCTCAGCATGACACTTACAGGAGCAAAGCATGCTCATTTCAGGGACAGATTTCTAGATTACTATTCTGTCTCCCTCACACTCTCAAAACGCCCTTGCTTTCCTCCTATGCCTGATTATTTGTGTGTATAGGGATTAAAGGGAATACATATTTTTCCCTTGGTTTGTTTGTTTGTTTCTTTGTTTGTTTGTTTTAAAACTCAATGCCTAATTCTCTTACTCCTTTGGGATATATTCTTAAGCACTGGAATTGATGCAGCTGTCATGCACTGACAGCGATTTAATACTCTTCTACATACTCACATGTCCTAGGGGCTGGGGAGATAGCTCAGTAGAATAAGCACTTGCCTGGCATGCGCAAGGACCTGAGTTCAATCCCCAGTTCTGCAAAAAAAAAAAAAAGAATAAAGACATTTAAGGCCTCAAAGGCTATAAAAAAAGACACTGTCAAATACTCCATGTTAACAATTTGAGCATACTCACATGTCCTGCCTACCCATTAAGATGAAGTAGAATACAGAGACAAGTGTTGACTATGACACTGTTTTGCAACTGCAGTTGTAAGAGAGAGGAAAAGTGACCAAAATTACCTTATGTTCAGACTTTCTTTGCATGAAAGAATAAATGCTTTCCTACATGTTGACCTATTTTAAATTTTCCCAAGCCACAATTCTACAATATATAGATGAAACACATCTCACTAATGATTTTCTCTTCAATAAAGAAACAGATGTCTTGCTAAAAGATGTCACGGTGGCACAGCCCCTGCACAGTAAGTGTAAGGCCCTGAGTTTGATTCCAGTATAAATAAATAAATAAATAAATAAATAAATAAATAAATAAATAAGTAAATAAATGTTACTTCCCTGGCTAACTTCTGCGATTCTTCAGCAGCTAGCAGAAATTGGTATTAAGGCATAGCCATACCCATAGTCCCCAATAACTTGGTGAATAAAAGAGCAGCTGCCTGGAAACACTTATTTCAGTCTTTTTAATTTTTTTTTATTTTTTATTTATTTGTTTTTAGAAATTGTTTTATTTTTCATCAGCCTCATTCCCATTTTGCTTAAGCATCAGCAGAACAGCTCAAGACCACTCGGTGGTGGTTCCTACCCACTCAGGGGCCTGCGCAGTGGGGGCTGCAGACCAATCTTCTGTGGCTGGCTGAGCACTGCAGCCTTCAGTAGGGAACTGCTGAGTGGGCACAGAGGGCACCTGCACGCCTTCGGACCAGTCTGCGACCTCAGGCTGAGCAGCAGTGAACTCCGGAGCTGGTGTAGTCCATTCACCCTGAAATTCCTCCTTGGTCACAGCCTTTTCAGCAGCAGCCTGCTCTTCCTTTTCATTCTCTTCAGGATCCCGGTAGAAATAGAGATCAGGCATGACTTCCCATGGGTGTTCACGGGAAATGGTGC
>PVJA010054528.1:0-11517 GCA_004027025.1 Myocastor coypus
CCTCTTTTTTTTTTTTTTTTTTTTTTTTTTTTTTTTTTTGTCTTTTTGAGACAGGGTCTCGCTATGCAGATGAGGCTGGCCTTGAGCTCACTTTTGTAGCCCAGGCTGGTCTTGAACTCTCACCAGTCCTCCTGCCTCAGCCTCCCGAGTGCTGGGATTACAGGCGTGAGCCACCACGCCCGGCTACATTTTTATTTCTTTTGTTGTTGCTGTAACACCCTGGAACAAAAATTCATTCAAAAGATAAATGACAGGAGGTAATACTTTTAGTGGTCACCCCCTTCCTCACCCTCCAAAAACAGTTCAAGTTTCAGCTTTGGCTATCTGGAGATTCAGAAGGTGAGACATCCTGCTGCCCTTGGATGTGAGATAAGCACATACTGCTCTCTCCAAAATGCTCTTTCAACAAGAAGTCATTGAGGGAAATCAGATGTCCTCTAAACCACACTGACTAGGTCTGCAATGGAAGTGGATCTGCCCTTTGGCAAGGAACCCCGTAAGGAGCCAGTGGGCAATGTACCTCTCGGTTCTCCAGAAGAGAAACCCTCTGCCCCAGCAGAAAAAGGAAACAGCCACCCACACGCACCTAGATAAACAGAGGGAGGCCACACCCTACTGAGGAGCCCTGGGTATCTCCAAGAGGGAGACAGAGGGGCAGAGGCTGAAAGAAATTCCATAACACCCCCCTGGCCAAAAGAAATATCCCCAAAGACCCTCTGTCCTCACAGGTAAATGCAGACTATCAGGACCCCATCCTCATTGCCAAGAAATTCTAGGGTCCAAAGCACAGGATGACCATCTCCACCCTGGGATAAGAGGCCCCTCCTAAGGCCAGGGAGATAACTCAGTAGAATAAGTGCCTGCTTGGCAAGTACAAGGTCCTGAATTCAATTCTTGGTACCACCAAAAGAAAAAAAAAAAAAAAGGCCCCCGCTTCACACCTGCTGAAGGAATGTCCACCTATCGCCCTCCCAGAGCAGGGCACCCCTCTGCCCCATGGTAGTGGGTAGGAGTCCCACTACTCTACCCCTACCTTAATCTGGGCAGCCTACTCTAGGCAGGATCCTTGCTCCCCAGCCCACTCAGCTGAAACTTTGCTCCCCAGCCCACCATATTCTAAAAAGTTGCCCCTCCATGTCTCTCCATAAAACTTGGCCCAGGCCACACCCCCTCATCACCAGGACAGTGTTTCCTCCCTTATCCCAAAATGTCCCTGCCATCTCTTCACTGTGACCTCCAGGTCCCCACCATCTCCCAAACAGGCCTACCACTGCAAATTCTCAACAAAGAGAGTTCCTCTACACTCAGCCAGATCCCTGTCAGGTAAAAAACCCTCCCAGACTGGTTCAGGCAGCCGACAGTGACCACAGCAGTACCTCTCAGAAGCAGGGGAGTTTCCCTACAGTCTACAGGGCCTTAGAAAGCCCTATGTGCGTAACAACATATGGTCCCAAAGGCACCCCAGCCATCCCACTCCTGCCTACCCTTCAGAAAGCAAAAGACCCCTGGACAGAAGCCAAGCCCCACCCCCTACGGCCCTACCCACCATGGGCAGGCACAGACTGCTGGCCTTGCCTTAAAGGGAAGGGGAATTAACAAGCTCCAAGAGTCACATGAGCCTGCAGTACCTCCGCCAGATCAGCAGGCTCAAGCTGCAGAGGTCTAACTCACACCCAACCTGTTGTAGCCCCTCTGATCAGCCCCCCACCCACAGGGGCACCCCTGGCAGTAGCACCATGGCTACTCAGCCACACTGGTCATCTGGCAAGAGCAGGAAGGCAGGCAGCCAAAGCCTGTGCAATTCTTCTTCACAGAGCCCCCTTCTGTAGCAAGGAAGGGTAGCCATCAGACTACAGCCCCTGCCCCACCCACCTGTGCTGTGTCATCAAGACGACCTCTCAGTAAGCCTTTGAATCTGCAGGGTGGGAGGGCAGGAGAGCTCCTGGCCCTCTCCTGAAAGGCCCCAAAACACGCCTGGTTCAAGCTATGCAAAGTCACATTTCCATGGCAGAACCAAGGGGCAGTGGGAAGGCAAGATCTCTGGGGCTCTTTGTCCTAGGAGAAGAGTTGACCACAGGCTAACACCCACCACATTATCATGGCCTGAACGCACTCGCAGTTCACCCTGCAAGGGCTGGAGGACACAGCAGATGAATCCCATTTCTGAGCCAAAAACGCAGGCATCCTGCAGCGAGGCTGGTGGCCCAGCAGCCAGCTTGCACTGGTCAGCCTGGCCTGCATCAGCCCTGAAAGGCTAGCTAACTTTACAGGCCAGTGGGGTAGGCTTACGGATGCAGCCAGTGTGCCCAGGCCAGGCTCTGCCTGACAGCTGCCCCGTCCAAGCCAGGGAGCACTTGTAAACACCACAGTGACAGGCGCTATCTCCCCCTCTAAGGCTAGCCCAGGACGGATAGGGTTGCCATTTATATAATCTCCCAGGGCCCCAGCTGACACAGCCAACGTGAGGGCAAGGTTATGAAAAATGCATGCCCAGGGCCTCTGCATCCAAGGAGGAGGAGGAAAGGAAGAGAAAAACGCAGGGGCATTTGGATGACTTAGCTTTAAAGATCTCTCACACATCCGGAACCTTGGGATCACAAAACTACAGACACAGGGATTCTAGGCCTCAACCCGTGGCCCCAGGGCCTTACCTCTGGTCACACACCTCTGAGTCAGAGGAAGCCCCTGATAGCTCCAGGCACCACAATCCACACACTGCAGGATACCGGAAGAGGTTAGTTAAAAGGAAGTGAGAGCTTCCAAATCCTTCTGTGACAAAGGCCTTGAAGCCCCTCCACAGTCTTGGCTCTACTAGATCAGTAAAGTGGGTTATGAGGACGTTACAAGGAGCACGTTACAAGATGACAGTGCCCCTGCCCTGCACAGTGGGTCCATTTACACCACACACTCAAGCCTTGACCTCAAGGACCAAACAAGCTAACAAATCCCACCTGTGTGCTAACATTGACCAGGCACCCTGCTGCTGGCCACCCACACAGTGGGTGACACACAAACTCGGCCGCCCCACACATGCCCAGGGCTGCCTACGGCCCCAAGATGGAGTCAGAACTGACCCAAGGACGCACTCCGGGAAAGCCCACCTGCGGGCAGCGTGCCCTCACCTGCAATTCGCACCAGGCCACCTCTACCCAGGTCTCGGTATCCAGTCCCTTGTAAACCGTCTTGAAGGAGCCCCGGCCCAGCTCGATGTCGAACTTGAGAAAGCGGCCGTCCAGCGAGGTGGCCACGGCCTTGAGGTCGTCCTCATCGTCCTCTTCCTCTTCAGGCTCATCCTTACGCGCGCGCCCAGGGTCGGGCTTCGCCTCGGAGGCTCCAGCGTCCTCTGGCCTCACGGCCACCGCCCCCTGCTCTTCCTCCCGCAGACCGCAATGGGGAACCTTGGCGACAGCAGGGTCCGGGATGGGCTCCTGCGCGCCTGAAGGTTCTGGGCCGGGATCCGAGGGGGCTCCTGGCTGTGCAGCAGGCGCAGCGGGTGCGGCGGGCGCGGCGGGTGCGGGGGCGGTGGGGCGGCCGCGGGCGCGCTCAGCAATGAGCCGGCGAGTCTTACAGAGCAGGAGCACCCGGCGCTGCAGGGGTTGCGGGGGCTGCGTGGGGGTCGCCTCAGACGCTTCTAGGCCGGGCGGCTCCTCTTGGTCCGACTCCACCACACTGCGCCGCAGGAATCTCTGGGGCCCGGGCCGCGCCACCTTCGCCCGGGGCTCCGCCATGCCCGCTGGCCCCGCTCCGCGCCCGGCCTCCATCAGCGCGCCGGGGGCTTCCCGGCCGCCGCCATCGCCGTCCATCTCTGCGGACCAAGGACACGCGGCCGCGTGAGCGCCGACCGCCGCACCTGCCCGGCCCGGCCGCGGAGGGTGCACGGGCTGGAGAGGGCTGCAGCGGGGATTAGCAAACTCGGCTCGGAAGAGGGCCCTCCGCACCTCGCACCTCGCTCAGCGCCGGGCCGCGGAGAGGGCCCGACCCGGGCCGTCGCTGGGACCCCGAGAGGGAGAACCCGCTGGGCGTCCCCGCGGGCCGGGGAGGAGGCCAGAAAAGGAGCCCGCGGCCGGCCCAGCCCCAGCCCGCAGGAGGCCTTGCGGGGCTGTCCCGGGGGAAGCTGCAGGAGGGACGAGGAGGCACCGACCGGGCGGTGGCTCCACAAAGGACGCGGGCCCGGGGCGCGGGAGGGCCGCGGGGAGGGGTCTGAGGCGGCGCGGTGACACACAAAGGCGGTGGGCGGCAGGGACCGGCACTCACAGGGCGATGGGGCGCCGTCCATGCCCGCGGCCCGGTAGCCGGGGCGGCGAAGAGGGCGAGGCGGCGCTCTGAGGCTGGGGTCCGCGCCCGGGGCCGGATCCGAGCTGGGGCGGGGTCTGCGCTGGGGCTGGGGTCGCGACGCTGCTCCGCTTCTGCGTCTGCTCCCTCGGGCCGAGCCGCTGCGGGGCCGCGCTCCCGCGTGCTCCTGCCGGCTCCGCGCGCCTCCGCTCCCGCACCGGCTCCGACCCGGGGCGCGAGGGAAGGCGGGGCTTCCGCTCTCCCCACCCCTGTGGGGGCGGGGCCTGTCACGCCCACCTGGTTGCAGGTTAGCAGCCCTCTGCCGCTGAACTCCGGACTTCTGAAGCTCTGGGAAAGGTGTGAAGCTCTCTGGAAAGGTCGGTGGAGCTGCTGGTCAATGGAGGACCTCATGTGGCCCTGGGAAACGGCAGCAGCTCCCTCTCCCACTGTGCCAGACTTGGGAACCTATGCCAGGACAGGATGAGCAGACTAGAAGGCACACCCTCCCTCTGGAACCCAAGCTCGAACTAAACAAGGACCAGAACTGGAGTGTTCTTTCTGCCTTCACTATGCTCTCAGGTTCTATGAAGACCTCACCGTCGTGCAGAGAGAGCAGTACCAGTGGTCACTGTGCCACAAAAGGTGGAAATACCCGCCTCAAATCCCAGAGTTCCTGAGATGGAGGTTACGCTGGGATCCCTTGGATGGGGGCATATTCATCCCCTACAGCAACCCACTCCTCTCTCCTCCCTCCTCTTACAGAACTTCTGTGACCTCTGGCCCCTGACTGCCCCTGTTCCTGTCATCAGAACTTGCTCATTTCTGAACCCTCTGACCGACACCACTTTGAACTAACACCTCACCTCACACAAACCCTGTGTTCTCTCATAGTCAATGCACTTTCTCCCAAATGAGAAAACCAGGGCACAAGGGAGATCCCAGAGTGCGCTCATCTCAATCCCCACCCCCTGGTGTGGCACCTTGTCAGATACATGCCATCCTTTAGGGCCAAAGGTAAGTACATGGGCAGCTGGCCCTGGAGCCCTTAACACAGAACAGCCTGTGTGACATAAAAGCCAGCAGAGGCAATACTAACCCTCCACAACTAGAAGGAGGCTTGTGCCAGTCCAACTGTCAGTGAGAACAGCAGGACTTCCAGGACCCTGCTGGGCACTGGCAGCAGGTGCTGGCACCAGTTGGAAGTAGCTCACAAAAACCACCATAAAAAAAAAAAAAACCACCATGCATATCTCTTCTTGCTCTCAGTCCAGGGACACTGCTCTGTAGCCAGACGTGGGCAATATTGGGAGCTCTAAAGAATTTATACCAGAGATCTTGGTGAACATCTCAACTCAGGACTTTCTCCCAAGAGATTCCCTCATGGTTAAATAGTGTGTTTGGCACTGGGCTGGCATTTGGCACCTGCCTGTTAATTTATATTATCTAACCCCACATCGACCTTCCAGAAGAGGCCTGAGCACAGAGCCCAAACAAGCAAAAGGCAGAAAGGTAGGTGCCATCTCTACGGGTCTGAGCTTTTTGGAGGCAGGACTCTGAGCTGCACTACCCAGATGGAAGGTGAAGGCAGGCTAGGGAGGTGAATGAGACTTCTTCTATGGTCTCTGTGAAGTTAAAGACTCCTACTCATTCTAAGCAAATGTTAGGCCTCCCTAAGTCATGGTATCCCAACCTGCAGAGTGGATTGGCCATCCTGGCGTGTACACCTTAAGGGCTGCCAATTCCTCCTAGGTCAGTCCAGAAAGGGTACCCTGAATCCAGGCCTGACAAAGGGAACTTCAAAACAGCATGGGGAAAACTATGTACTGGGACCCATAGTCTATCTTCCTCCTACTCCAGCTGCCACACTAAGGAAGGCATGTGGCATCATGCCTGCCCACTAATAGAGGAGACAACTAGTTGCTGTCATCAGCATCCACAGCAGCTGCTCTCCCACACTGGTAGGTATACGTGAAGTATAGCTATACTCACAGATCAAGGGGAGTCATGAAGGCTGTGGTGGACAGGGGAGGACCTCTTTTTGACTAAGTGGTCTGTGCTGAGCACCTAAGCATGATTTTACACACTAAATCCTTCTAACACACTTCCCATGATAGAGAACTCAATTCTTATACCAGGCCCTCCCCCAACCATTTCTTTTTTTTTTTTTTTTTTTTTTTTGCCTTTTTGATACAGGGTCTCGCTATGCAGTTCAGGTTGGCCTTGAGCTCACTTTTGTAGCCCAGGCTGGTCACGAACTCACATTGATTCTCCTGCCTCAGCCTCCCAAGTGCTGGGGTTACAAGCTTGCGCCACCAAGCCCGGCCCCCCCACCATTTCTAATGACACTGTGTCAACTTAAAAAGTTTAGATGTTTAACTAAGCAAGGGGCTAGAGTCCTCACTTTGTTTGACTCAGCAAGGGTCTAGAGTCCTCACTTTGTAAGCATCCTGAACCTATGAAAGAGGAGGGCTTGGAGATGGTGTGAGTTCAACACTCCCCCTAGGCGGGGGTGGCCTGCTTACAACATAAGGGAGAAAAGGAAGCTTGCTCTCTTCCTTTTGCTGTTGCTGGTTTTGCTGTCTACTGCCACCTTGAAATGTTATCCCTCAGCCATGCTACCCTGCCTTGAAGTCAGCTGAGCATGGACTTAAACCTCTACAAACTGAGAGCTAAATAAACCTTTCCTTCTTTAATGTTGGGCATCAGGTATTTTGTTTCAGCAATGAGACAAAAGTCACGAAGACACCAGTAGAGTCCACAGCCAAGAGGTTCTGGACAAGGTCCCTGTCCTCTGTGCAAAGAATCTGACCTGGCATCAGATGCAGTCTTGGGATCCAGCAGGTGGAGCCTGAGGGTTCTTTGACTGGAACTTGGAATGCTAGAACTTTGAAGAACCCGGTGTGTGCCCTTCGCCAGGTTACTACACATCTCTGAGCCTCTATGTCCCTGGTGTTAGGACAAGAAAAATAAGCATTGCCTATAGCTTTGTTGATTTTCCTGCGCCTCCTTGAGCCTAAGATGTAGAGGCTACTCTAATGCAAGGGCCCAGGGGCATAATGTAAGTAGCACCTGTCTTGGTGCTTAGAACAGCTGTCTCAAAGAACAGCTGGCCAGGTGGGCATGAACGATACTGCATGCCACAAATGACTATGTTGAGACCTGGCACAGGGACATCCCAACTTTTAATAACTGCTCAAGGCCCAGCATGGAGACCCCCAAACCCTACTCCACACCTCTTGCCCCAGCTCCCCAAAACTTGGTACTTCCCAGTGTCCTAGTGGTGTGATCTCCTGTATGAAACATTTCCATCTAGCCCAGTGTCCCAGCCTAAGCTGGGAACAGGCACACACCTGTTCCATGAGGTATAGCTCTGGGACTACATCATCAGTCTACTTAGGAGCAGCCTTGTTGCCTCTGTTTACATTGGGGTCCACTGAAGTTCACTTGGTTGATAAGGTTCTGGCTTTTCTGATTGGAAGCCTAGTCCCAGGTACTAATGGGGTACATCTTCCTTGCAACAACAGGAACCCATTAGAAATGCTTTCAGGTGTGACACATGAACCAGAAAACCACCTAAACACCCTTCTAAGTAAGTACTAGTTACTAAGTAGGGCCTTCTTCATGATTGGAGAGAATACTCAGCTCTGGTAGGGCAGATGATGCCATTTAAAGTAAAATTATTGGTCTGGATATGTGGCTTAGTGGTAAAGCACTTGACTAGAATGTGTGGGCCCCTGGTTTCAATCCTAAGCACTGAAGAAAGAAAATAAAGAGAAAAAGAAAAAAAAAATAGGGCTGGCCAGATAGCTCAGCAGACTAAAGCACTTGCTTAGGCAGATGCAGTGACCAGGTTCAATCCCTGCCATGCCATGTTGGCCCCACCCCTGCAGGCACACTGAGAAACTGGGCGTAGTGGCACATGTCTATAATCCCAGTACCTGGGAGGCTGAAAGCAGGAGGATCACTATGAGTCCAATCTGTGTAGTGAGACCCTGTAGATCCTGCACTAAATACATAAAAGAAGGGGCCCGGCGGGATGGCTCAGAGGTCTAAAATGCCTGTTTAGGAAAGCTTGGGCGACTACAGGGACTGTGGTTCCATCCCCGGCACCACATGCTGTGCCAGCCCTGCCCTCACGGCAGGCTGAGCTGGCCGTGAAAATAAACAAACAAACAAAAGTTCTGAAACAAGAAAATAAAATAAAATAATTATTGGGGCTGGGGAGATAGCTCCAAGGCACAAGTGCCTCCTGGGCAAGTGCAAGGTCGTGAGTTCGAACCCTGGTCTCACAAAAAAATAAATAAATAAATAAATAAAATAATTATTTTAAAAAATACATAAAAGAAAATACAAAAAGGAGAAAGGATGGATGGGGAGGGAAGAGGAAGAAGAGAAAAAGAGAAAGCAGGAGGTAGGAGGAAGGGAAAGAAAAAGTATCTGTACTGGGAGAAAAAAAAAACACAGGGCCAGTGAGATGGCTCAGTGGTCTAAAGCGCCTGCAGAGGAAACTTAAGGCAAGTGCTGCGACCCGCTCCTTGATCCCTGGCACCACATGCTGCGCACCCCCACCCCAGGGCGGGCTGAGCCCACCATAATACAAACAAATACATGAGGTTTGAGAGAAATAAACAAAAAAAATTTTAAAAAAGGAAAAAGAATAAAGAAAACACACAGGCTGGTGAGATAGCTCAGCAGTCTAAAGCACCTCTTTAGGCAAGCTTAGGCAACTACAGAAACCACGGTTCAATCCCCCAGCACCATGCTGCAACAGCCTCATCCCCAGGGTAGGCTGAGCTCGCCATAACAAGAAAGAAAGAAAGAAGGGCCGGGTGTGGTGGCGCACCCCTGTAATCCCAGCACTTGGGAGGCTGAGGCAGGAGGATCAGTGGGAGTTCGAGACCAGCCTGGGCTACCAAAGTGAGCTCAAGGCCAGCCTAAACTGCATAGCGAGACCCTGTCTCAAAAAGACAAAAAAAAAAAAAAGAAAGAAAGAAAGAAAGAAGCCTGGAGGGATGGCTCAGTGCTCTAAAGTGCCTGCTTGGGAAAGCTTGGGCATCTTCAGGGACCGTGGGTTCGATCCCTGGCACCACATGCTGCGCCAGACCTGCTATCGGGGTGGGCTGAGCTGGCCATAAAAATGAGTGAATAAACAAATCAAGGTTCTGAAACAAGAAAAAATAAATAAATAAAATAAAAAATTTTAGAAAGAAAGAAAGAAAAAGAAAATACAGATGTAGGAGGAAAGCAGAGACTGTCCTGTCCCACAGCATCTACAGCCCCAGTTTCCCCATCTGCAAGGTGGGACCCAATGAGCAGGACTCACCATTGGACTTCCTATGGCCCTGTCTCACCCCTTCTCAGCTCAGAGTGTGTCACATCTGGTGGCATTTTAGCATCCTGCAACTGGAGAAACCCCGCCTGCCTGATTGATTGCAGTGAGGTCTGGGGTATGGAGAACTCAAGGGCTGGGGGTGTCCAAGTGATCTTTTTTCCCTTTTCTAAACAATATTACTACAAACTTATTCTCAATGAACTAAGACAAAGTATATATATGTATATATATATATATATATATATATATATATATATGTATATGTATCCGTGTGTGTGTGTGTGTGTGTGTGTGTGTATATCTTTAACATTTCTCTAGGAGAAAATACCATACCATGTCTTATCAGTAGATTGTAAGTCAGAGATTGTCCAAGTGATCTTAACACACAGCAAGGCCTAAAGCACCAAGGAGGCTTCAGGTCCTTTGAGCATCTAGCACACAGTAGGTGCTCAGCATAGACTGCCCACCTGTAGGAGAGCACTTGGGAGAAACCATCAACAGAGCAGACTCTGCTCTGATTCCAGGGCACAGAGCATGTCATTGCCCTGGGGTTGCTGGGAGCAATTTCACACTGAAAGTCTCTCAAGGTTGCTCCTTGCAGGGAATTTCTAGAGTCCCAGACCTTGTGGGGGTTGGATACTGAGCCTGGCTTTTGGGTGGCCTTGAAGGGCAGATAGGCACCCATCCATCCCAAAGTAGACCACAGGTCCTACCACTGAGGGAACAGCTAGCCAAGCCAGGACAGATGTGGGGGGCCACACTACTCTAGAAGCAAGTAGTAGCCACAGACCACCACTGGCAGCCTGTGAAGGGAACAGTTTGATGTCCCTTGGATACCTTGAGTGCTCTGATGGCACACCTGGCCCTTCTGATGGTACAGGACTGGTCAGTGGCTGTCACTCATTCAGAAATGGATGACAGAGCCTTGAGAAAGGATGGTGAGCAGAGGCCACATCACCCAGGACTAAATTAGCACAGTGGCTGAGTATGCTTTCTACTCATAATGGACATCTTGATCTCCAGCACATCCTGTTCCCAGTAGCCACAAGTCTCTGGGTAAAATGCGCAAGAATCAGGAGTGAGGCTGTTTGCCAACCAGAAGTACCCAAAATTATATGAAAGTCACACTTGCTTTTGGCTTTCTTTGAGGAACTGAGTGTGCTGTGGGAAAGCCAGGAAGTATCTGAACTTTGCCTTTGTGGGGTATGGCCTTCCAGGGGCACCAAGTTTCAGCTATCATGAGATCCTTTTGGGCCCAGAGAGGAAGTGAGGTCTTGAAAGAGTCAGAGCCCAGAGGGACTGGCTGCAGAAGAGGGTGTGAGGTAGTGTAGATGTGCCTCCTTGCCAACCCCTAAAAGCCACCTGTGGGCAGAGTGAGGTTATAGTCTGGTGTGCAGGCGGGAGGAGAGAGCCATGTTGTAGAATCCAGCCTTTGTTTCTCTTCTGAACCACACAGCAAGATCCTGTCTCAAAAGAAATGATGCAAGACAGCGAGATCGCTCAGCCAACTACGTGCCTGCTGAGGCAAAAGCCGGGACAGGGGCTCCATCTGCAGCACCACTGGCCCCACCTCAGGGCATGCTGAGTCAGCCACAGAGACCCAGTGTGAGGTTGCACACCTGTAATCCCAGCTCTGTGGAGGCTGAAAACAGGAATATCACTACCAGTCTGAGCTGCATAGTGAGACCCTGTACCAAATATAAGCATCTGTTATGGCTTATGTCTAGTTGTCCCCCCAAAGCCTCATGGAGTCATTGGGCGGGGACTTCTAGAGTTTGAGACTTGATCCTTGATCCCTGGGATTATGGGTTTTAGTACTGATGGGATTATGGGTGGAAGTACTTCTGGGATTATGGGTGTAGCCTAGGGCAGGAGCTAAGGTGGAGAGCCTGAATGTAATATAAAGAGAGACA
>PVJA010054529.1:0-11542 GCA_004027025.1 Myocastor coypus
CCCAAACTTTACTAAGCAGGTGCTTTACACCACTGAGCCATCCTGCCGGGCCCCTCCTCTGTCTTTTTTTGGCTGCTGGTGATTGAAGCCAGTACCTCAAGAATGCTAAGTGACACACACTGCCGCTGAGCTACCTCCTCAGCCCTGACTGAGTCTTTTTAATGTGCCAGGAAGTGATATTCCATTGTTGCAATTTAACATTTTTATCAACTACCTTCAAAGATCTCACTATGATGGCTACCTGGCCATTAAACACTAAGCATTCTTAGTTACATTTTATCAAGAAAAATTCTACTCTTAGGATATACAGTGGGCCATGAAGACATCCATCATATATTTAATAGTTTTTCTCTAGATCAGCTTTTTCTTTTTCCACCCAAGTACTTAAAAATACATAAAGTAGCATCCTACCCCTAAATAGGACAGTGTGAATCTGTAAAAAGTAAGGACATTTTCCTAAGTAATCACAACCCTATATTCCCACTTTACAAAATTTCTTTCTTTTAGACATATAGATTCTGGTTCAAATACTGGTAATATGAATGGTGGGCACTGTGTTTTACTTGCTAGAGCCTTAAAGGAGCAGGATAAGATAGGCCTTACTGGAAGAGAACAGTCAAGAGACTCCATGAAAGTTTCTGACTGAAAGAACTTTAGAGTTAAATCATTCTGGTGTTTAGATTTGCCTTCTAGACCTTCGTTCTGCATCAGCAGCCAATCTTTCATATTCCCAGGCAGAAGACAGACTGTAGGTTAGGCTTTCCTTAAAGATACACAGCTGTCTGTGGATGATTTAAGTAGAGCTCTGCCCTTGCAGATTCTCATTTTGATAGTTTGGAGAACTCGGCAGAGGAAAGGGGGTTTTTCAGGCTACTTTTGGGAGCTAAGTCAATGCTGTGGACAAATTTAACTTGCATCTTCCAGTGCATTTATTCTCTAAGACATAGTTAATCAGCTGACTACCTTTGGAAATGCGTTGTCCTTGTCAGGATACATGCTCTCATTATGGTCAGAGGAATAGCTCTGAAGGTTCTAGAACTACCCGTTTACTTCATGCTACTGGATCAGTCTGGGCTTTTAATGTTGGCTTTCTCTGTCTTGAAATTTTCTACTCCCCTGGTTTTAGAGCTATCACTTTCCCCTAGTTCTCACCTCATCCCTTGATCTAGATGTCTGTGACTTTCCCCTACGCATGGTATACATACTTTCTACCCTCTCTGATTAGGGGCTGGGGAGATAGCTCAGTGGCACAAGCACCTGCCTGGCAAGCGGGAGCTCGTGAGTTCGAACCCTGGTCATGCCCCCCCCAAAAAAATACCCCCTCTGATTAGTATAAGCCAAGGCCTAAGGCAGTTTGGGCATCAGAGAATTTAGGGAGACTTTTGGAGCCTTTGGGGAAGGAAGTTCAAGGGAACCCTGGGATACAAGAATGTGCAGCCTTGGCTACTCCAGAAGCCTCTAGCAGGAAGGAAATCAGCTTGAGAATGAAGTGAGTACTTTGGTAGGAAGACAAAGATTGGGTTCCTGACAACACTGTTGATCAGCTGCACCTGGCCAAAGCTTGCGGCTGTGTGGATCTCAGAGTTTATCTTCCTTGGATTTTTTTGAGCATCTTAGATATATATTTTTGAGTCTTTTGTCAGATTTCAAACATCTCAGTGATCATTTCTTCAAATAGTTTCCCTGTAGGGAAAATCATTAGCTCTCTCTTCACCTGTTTCTTCAATTATAAATTAATGGCTGCTCTCCAAGTGGTGGGGGTTGGGGGGGTTATGGAGATAAACTATTGAAGCACAGAGCCAACCCTAATTCAGTAATGATGGTTCCTTCCTCATTAGCTACTTAGCATGTGTCTTAGTTACTCTTCTCATTGCTGGGACAAATACTCGACACACAAAATGAAGGAAGGAAGGTTTATTCAGCTCACAGTTACTGGAGGTTTCAGTCCATATTCGGCAGGCTCCAAGGCTGAGTGGAGCAGGACAGAGAGCATCCAGTTCATGGCAGTGGAACAGCAACAAATGGCGACAGAGGCAAACAACCAGCCAAGGCAACAGAGCGAGTCTCTCTGTCTCTCTTATGTTAAAGTGAGGCTCTCTGCCTCAGAATATCTGCTTCGGATCATACCCACAATCCCAGCAGTACTAAGACACATAACCCCAGTAGATCATGAGTTAGTCTCAAACTCTATAAGTCCCCACCCCATGTCTGCATGAGGCTTTGGGGGGACAACTGGACACAAACATAACAGCATGGAAGACTGTTCTTTATATATTCTTTTTCTCTCCCTCTCCCTACCCACCAGCTCCCCTTCTCTTTTTCTTTTCCTTTCCTTTGCCCCTCCCTTTCTTTCAACAGAGTCTTACAAATATTCCAGCCTGCTGTGAACCCACTATGTGGTCCAGGCTGACCTTACTCTTGTGGTCCTCTTGACTCAGCCTCTGGGGCACTGGGGTTACATATGGATTGCTTAAGCAGACCACTCATGCGGAGTCTAATGAAGCTTAGCTCCAGTACAGAAAGCAGGAAACTAGAAAATTGATGCATTCTGTGCTTCCCTTCCTGGCCCCATGCTCTTCGTTCCTGCCTAGGAAGTGTTAGCCCCAATTCACACCTGTGCCTGTTGTTTACTGCACAGAGTCACCCTCTGGATTGGCAAGGTAGGACTGAGCCATTCCACCGCCAGCACCACCACTACCACCCCCTCCACCCCAGGCATGGGGCTGTGGTGCCTTTTTCTAAATCTCTTCAGTGGCTAAAAATATCCTGTGTAGTGGCTGTTTTTCCATTGACCTGAGGCCACTCTGAGGGAGCTCTGAAATGCTCTGACAAGCACTCAGCAGATTTACCAGGTGCTGGTCAAGCTCGCCTGGCCCTGGGGTACTTTTTTGTGCTAAATCCTCCCTGATCTGCTTATCTCACTGCTGGGAATTCTGGCCAAAGCTGTGATTCCAGTCATATGCCTCTCTCCTCCATTTTCCATGCTTGGCTGCAGATGTGCACTGAGGTGCCACAAAATGCTCCCAGGGCTGCAGGGAGCAGAAGCATTGTCTGCCCACAGCTCTCAATCTGAGCAATCCGCCTTCCACACAGGATGACTGTGCATGGAATACTGCTGGGCATCAAAGCACAGGAAGAAAGGGAATAGAAGCGTTATTGCCCTCCTGCTTATGTGGACCTGTGTCAGCCATCTCTGGTGCCTTTCCCCAGGTACCTTCCCAGGCAGGCTCTGTGGCAGCCTCTGTGTACTGTGAGGAGCCAGGGTTTCCCTGCAGGCTGACCCACATAGTAAGGGAACAGTGGTAGATGATAAATTTGCTGCCATTCAGGGAGAATGTTGCTATAATTCTAAGATGGACCAAGTAGTTCCAATGTTGAGCACATAGCTCTGGGAGGCTGGATGGTGAATCAGAAAAACAATGTCATCACAAAATGCACCATTTGCCCCTCTCTGAAATTTTACCTAAGGTGCTAAGAAGAGTTGTCTGGCAAGTGACCAGTGGCATTAAATGATCCCAAGAAACTGAACAAGATAAGGACAGAAGACCCAACTTGAGGTTGAACCAAGACAAAGATGCTGAAGAAGTCCATGAAGATGGTTTTCAGCAGGACACAGTAAGAAGAAGCTGGATGCTTTGGACTGAGTTGTGGGTAGAGATGAAGTGTAGACAGTGCATTCCAGAGGTTTGAAGAGCAGAAAGAAGAGGAAGGATGCTTCGTGGCTTTGCACCACTGTGACACAAGGCCTAGAAAAGTCAGCTTATAAAAGGAGAAGTTGGGCCCGGCGGGATGGCTCGGTGGTCTGAAGCGCCTGCTTGGGGAAGCTTGGGCGGCTTCAGGGACCGCAGTTCGATCCCTGGCATCACATGCTGCACCAGCCCTGACCTCGGGGCAGGCTGAGCCGGCCATAAAAATGAGTGAATAAACAAACAAAGGTTCTGAAACAAGAATAAAAATAATAAATAAAGTAAAAATTTAAAAAAAAAAAAAAAAAAGGAGAAGTTGATGGGGCTCATGGTTCCTGAGGTTCCAGACCTTGGAAGGTCTGAAGCATGACAGAGCAGAGACACATCTCATGATGGCCAAGAAGAAAAGAAAAGTGGAGCAATCCAGACAGAGAAAAAGAGTCTGGGGACACGGTACAGCCTTCTTGGTGACACCCCAGTGACTCACCTCTTCCTACCATGCCTCCACTCCTAACGGTACAATCAGCCCTGCACTCATCCTGATGAATCCACTAGCAAGCACAGCATCCCATGGTCCAGTCACCTTCCAGAAGCTCCATCCCTGAACACAGGAGTTCTAGGGACATGTTTGATCCAAACCACAGTGACAACTGAAGGGGACATGAAGGCTATGGAGGACATGGGTGGACAGCTACCCTGGAGGGAAACCATGCTCTTTAGGGATGCTCCCTGTAGTCCATGTAGTCCATCAGAGCATAGCCTGACACAAGCTACATGTCATGCAGACTTTATTTACCCAGCATAGCATATGCACTCTATGATGAGGAAAGCTGGGACCAGAAAGACAAATTATCTGGCCCAAAAATCCCTCTGTGATGCTATTCTGGTCTATCCTGTCCACACCATCTGTCCACTAGCCCAAGCCACTAAGGATCTGGTTAAATAGGACCGGTATAGAAGAAGCTATGAATTCCCATGAAGGCTGAATGTCCCCAAGCCTCCAAGTGTGATGTCAAATGTGTCAAAGCCCTCCTAGGAATAGAGCTTTCATTAAACTGTCAGTGTTTCTGTAGCTTCCTCTGACCTTTCCTTCAGTAGGGGCTCAATTATGTCCCCCTAAAGTGTATACAGGTCCTAACCCTAGTACCTCACAAGGTGACTATGTTTTGAGACAGGATCTGGAAAGAGGTCACGATGTTACAACGTCCTGTGAGAGGAAAGTTCAGAGGGAAAACACAGCAAAAGCAACCCTGCCTATGTCCTGATCTTACACGTTCAGGCTCTGGAACTGAGAAGAGAAAGTTCTGTTTCCTAAGCCACCCAGCGTGCAGTGCTTTGTTGGTATGGTCTACATATCTGTGTCTCCCCAACATTCATATACTGAAAGGCTCATACCCAACGTGATAGCATCAGGAATCGGGGCCCCTGAGATATTAATAGGTCATGGCGGTGGATCCTCCTTCACGGCATCAGGGTGCTTAAGGAGGCCACATCCATGTCCCCTCCACCACTGAGAAGCCATCAGCTAGAAACCAGGAAACAGACCCCGCCAGACACCAAACTTGCTGGCACTTTGATCATGGACTTTTGGGCATCCCAAACTGAGAGAAATAAATTTGTTGCCTATAAACCAGCTGGCACACAGCATTTTTATCATAGCAGCCCTAACAGACTTAGACAATTCTTAAAGTAGCTCAAATAAACTAATAGCATTGGGCATGTGGTATTTGAGTGGCATTTTCATTATAGGTCATAAGAAAAAACTATTTGAGCAGACCGTGGAAGTGCATATCTGTAATCCTGACTGCTTGGGAGGCTGAGACGGGAGGATATCAAGTTCAAGAACTTAAGTTGCTCAGCAGCTTAGCAAGACCTTGTCTCAAAATGTAAAACAGGGCTAGGGACATAGGTGAATGCAAAGGTTCTGGGTTCGATCCCTGGTACCAACAAAGAAAAATCTATTTGCAAAAGTCTCCATCCCTTATCTTGGTCTAGGTTCCACCATTGGTCTCCCTGGAAGTCGTTGATAGTGTGCCTCATTCTCAGCCCGCTTAAACTTGTGTCCAAGTGAAGATGCACAGGAATGGTGGCATCAGCATGCAGATCCCTCACAGGTCCCTTGCCCGTGTTCCATGGGCTCCTTAGAATCAGACACCAACAGCCCTTCCTGTCTTCTCCTCCTGCCACAGGACCCACCTGGCCCAGGGAAACAAAAATGGCAGAAACAAAAATTTCTCACCCTGCGCTCCCTACACACCCTCTTGGTCCCACTCTGAATTATCCTGGGGTGCCTAAGTACAGATGAGTAGGAGGATTAAGGGCAATTCACTCTGGAATCAACAAGGGATTCTCTAAATGTTGATGAGGCTGTAGCTCATCCACTGCACTGCACTTTGATTTATCATAATTTTAATATCTGAGCGCATGAAGGGCACCCTCATAAAGCATTATCGCAGCCTTTAAATGGAGAGAAATCGTTTCCCTGGTGCCAGGGCCATGAAACTCCATTCCCGTGATCAGCAGTCCAAGAGGAAATTTTCAGCAGAGGTTAAGAGCATTAATACAAATTGAGTGAGGCTCTTTCACATACTGCAGAGCAAAGCACTTGACAGCCATTAATGTGCTGGTGTTTAAACAAACTCACCTTCCATGGAGAGAAGAGGCTGCCTAGGGCAGGCAAATGGACGGGGTTCTGAAATAAGGGAGCACCATCCAGATGTTCCTGGGGAGCTCCAGCTGGCCCTGCCCAGCACAGACCTGGGTCCAGGAGAGTGTTGAGGATGCTAAGCCTAATTAGACCAGGAAGGGGTCACCACTTACCTATAATTGCATGGCACCAATAAATGCATAAACCATACAGGCTGCACCAGGGACTTGGGGGGGGGGGGCACAGATACTGCTGTCAATCCCCAAAATGCTGGGGATGAGGAAAAGAGGGCAGATCAGACCTCAGGCCTTCAGTGGGAGGGGAAGGAAGTTAATTCATTCCTGACTCTGTGGTCTCCAGTGAGTTCTGAAGAGGAACAGAAAGAAAAGAGCAAACTTCTGGGAGAAGGAGGAGGAGCCTGGACTCTGGGACATCTGTCCCACAGATTTAGCCCAGCAGCATTAGCTTCTCCATGGCACACATAGGAGCATCAGAGCCTAGGAACACACAGGGGATCTGCAGGGAGAAGAGGAGGCCCAAGGCAGGGCAGCAAGAAGCAGGGTAAACTGACCCAAACTCGAGGCTACGGAACCTGGACATGAAAGAAGTCCTTGAGAGAGGCACCAGGATGCCAGGATGTGAGCAGCAGAGACAGGGCCTCTCTGAAAGTCGCCATCCAGATGCTGGAATACAGCAATGCGAGGAAGACGAGGTGAGAAGTGGGTCCCTTGGGTCCCTTGGGCACAGGAAGGATCTGAAGCACAAATCAAAGCCCACAGAGAGAGTGAAGAGAAAAGCCCCAATGGAGAAGAAGGAGACAGCCAGTGGCCCCTTCTCCCAGCAGCAGGATTCACTGCACAAGAGGCATGATTCAAACCTACAGGCACATGGTGACTGCTGCTAACCCCAGAGGCCTCTACAGAGAGAGAACTGGTGGAGAGGAGTGGCGGAAGGAAAGGACAGCACTAGCTGGTGGTGAGTGCTGAGGGCTCAGTCATCTCACATGCGAGAGACCATTTGGCTGGGAGCCATCATGGAGAGAGACTGGTTGAACTCAGAGTGGCTACCGGCTCCATTTGGCAGATCCAAGCTGGGCCCGGGCCCATGGAAGGTGCACAGACAGCTGCATGCCAAACGAGCCTGGTCTCAGTCAGAAGGTGCAGGCTCACTGAGCTAGCCACTGCCCTCCCAAAAAGTTGCTGCTGGCTTGCTGGAGTACATCAACATGGATCAGGACTCTGTCTCCACACATCGTCTCCAGCGACAGCAGAGTCAAACCTGGAAGTGGACTTCTTTTCTCTCTCTCCTACTTGTGTGTTGCTGTTGTGGTAGTGGTGGTTTTGTTTTTGTTTTTTCTCCATAATTGTTTGATCTTTTTTAAATGAGTATAAATGTGGTTTCTAGCCTCTTCACAGTTCTTATTCTGTTCTGTTATTCTTTTTGTCTCTTCCTTCGTGCTTTCCCTCCATTCTTCAAAACCAGTTTCCCAAAGTTAGCTTGATTCCCTTTTGTCCTCCAGCCTTACTTATACCTCTTCCTCTTCTTCTACCTCTCTATTTTTTCCCTAACCCCTTTTAAATTTTAATCCTGGGAGTAAAGTTGACATATTAAGGACTTATATGCTGCCTATAATTTTCTGGTCTGTTTTAGATTTTGTTCTATGACCACAAATGTAGCTCATATAGTTATTTTTTTTTTGAAAGGCTGTTTTTATTTTTTATAATTTTTTTATTTATTATTTTTATTCTTGTTTCAGAGCCTTTGTTTGTTTATTCACTCATTTTTATGGCCGGCTCAGCCCACCCCGAGGGCAGGGCTGGCGCAGCATGTGGTGCTGGGGATCGAACCGCGGTCCCTGAAGCCACCCAAGCTTCCCCAAGCAAGCTCTTTAGACCACTGAGCCATCCCACCAGGCCCCGCTCATATAGTTAAAGATGGTGACAAATCAATGCTTTCCTCATTTTGTCATTTTCTAGGCTGTGATTGATGCTACTGTTATTGCTACTGGTATCACTTTAGCCAAAAGTGACATAAGCATTCTAAACAGCTGTCCTTCCTGGTAATCCAAGACTGACATTGACCAAGAGTTATAGAAAATACTGTGGCACAGTGCCAAAGAACCGAAGTCTGGGCCCGACGGGCAGAAACTTCTCATCCCCGACAAATTAAAGAGGTACACGGGTCTAGAGAAAACATTCCTAAAATTCTTTTGGAACCAGAAAAGCACTAGAATAGCAAAATTAACTCTGGGAAACAAAGGAAAGTCAAGGGGCATCACAATCCCAGACCTGACATTATACAATAAAGCTATTGTGATAAAATCAACATGAGGATCAGTAGAACAGAATAGAAAATGCAGACACAACCCCAAACACACTCACTCACCGTATCTTTGACAAAGGAGCCAAGCATGTTAACTGAAAGAAAGATAAATTTTTTAATAAATGGTGGAGAAACTGCCTCTCCACCCACCAAAAAATAAAACTAGATCCACATCTATCACCAGGCACTAGAGTCAAAATGGATCAATGATCTAAGCATTAAAATAGAAACATATGTTAGGGACATAGCTCAGTGGTCTAAGAGACTGCCTGACAAGTGCAGGGATCGGCCAGCCCCAAGCCCTGGACATGCTGTACTGACCACCAAAACTTGAGATGGTGGTACATGTTTGTAATCCCAGCACTGGAGAGACTGGGACAGAATCACTACTAGTGAGAGACCCTGAACTTAATTAATTAATTAATTTAAAATATATAAAATATGGGGCCCAGCAGGATGGCTCAGTGGTCTAAAGCGCCTGCTTAGGAAAGCTTGGGCAGCTTCAGGGACCGCGGTTTGATCCCCAGCACCACATGCTGCGCCAGCCCTGCCCTCAGGGAAGACTGAGCCGGCCACAAAAATAAATAAATAAATAAATAAATAAACAAAAGTTCTGAAACAAGAAAAAAAATAAAATAAATTCTTAAAATAAAAAAAAAAAAAATATATATATATATATATATATATATATATATATATAAAATAGAAACACTAAATTTACTAGAAGAGAAAATATGCAGAAATCTTGAAGACATAGGTATAGGCAGAGACATCATGAATAAAACCAAGACTACAAAAGGAATATTACCAAGAATCAACAAATGGGTTCTTACCTTACCAAAAGTCTTTTGCACAACAAAAGTATCTTACAACAGAATGAAAACACAACTCACAAAATGGGAAAATATTACAGTCAGTTGTCCCACAGATAAAGGACTCATATCTAGAACATATATAGAATTGAAAAATCAACCCCCCAAGATTCAAAGACCCTATCCAAAAATCGGACATCTGAGATGAATACATACATCCCAGATTAAGATATACAATTGGCAAATACATGAGAAAAAATATTCAACATCATTGGTCATTTGACAAATGCAAATTAAAACAACACTGAGATTCTATCTCACCCTAGCAAAAATAACTATCATCAAGAAATCAACCTATTACAAATGCTAGAGGAGCTTTGGGGAAAAAGGAACCCTTTTCCACTGCTGGTGGGAATGTAGACTAGTGCAACCCCTAGTCAGTGTGGAGACTCTGTAAGAATCTGAGATTACAGGTCCCATTCATCTATTCCCCTTCTAGGTATCTTCCCAGAAGAATTAAAAATATACCACAGCAATGTGTATATAACCATATTTGTTTTTTCTTTTCTTTTCCTAGTCTCTTACTCTCATTTAATACCCTTTTTTGTTTTCTTGTAAACCAATAATTTACTTGAGAGAGTATAGCAGTAACTAAAATTACATTAGAAGCAGTATGAATCTAAAATACAAGAAAGACAGACTTTCCAAGCATAATTTTAGTGTTACCCATTGCTATCCTCATTGTGAAAAATATTTTGGTGGTTCTTAGGATCATTATCTAATTCATCCTGTATATATAAGTGCATAGTTTTGCTCCTGCCATGTTTCCTATCTTTTCTGTTTGCAGTCACTTCACTGTTTAACATTTAAGTCCTTGGTTTCCATTCAACTATGTTATGCCTTTCCATTTTTATTTCTTCCTTTGAGTTCTTACACTAGGGAGACTATATAATATTTACACATGTAGGTCTGGTTTATTTCACTTATGAGTATATGTTCAAGATACATCCACTTATTTTTGAAGTATTCTAGTTTATTGTTCCTTATAGCTGAGTAATATTCCATTGTATACAAATACTACATTGTTTTCAGCCATTCTTCAGATGATGGGCATTTTGGTTGTTTCCAAGATTTGGCTACCACAAATTGTGCTGCTATGAACATAGGCACACAGATATCACTATGATATGATGTTTTCAGTTCTGGAAAAATTAAGGAATGAATTCTTTAATTCTTTAATTAAAAGATTAATTATCTTTTTATAGCTGGATTAAATGGAATTTCCAGTCCTAATTTTTTAAGGATCCTCCACACTGCTTTCCATAATAGTTACACCAGTCTGCATTCCCACCAGCAGTGAAGAAGGGTTCCTTTTTCCCCACAGCCTCTCCAACATTTGTTGTTAGTTGATTTCTTTATAATAGCCATTTTTCCTGGGGTGAGATGGTATCTAAGTGTTGTTTTAATTTGCATTTCATGAATGGCTAGCAATGTGGGGCATTTCTTCATGTATTTAATTTTTTTAATTTTTTATTTTATTTATTATTTTTATTCTTGTTTCAGAACCTTTGTTTATTCACTCATTTTTATGGCCGGCTGAGCCCGCCCCGAGGGCAGGGCTGGCACAGCATGTGGTGCCCGGGATCGAACCGCGGTCCCTGAAGCCACCCAAGCTTCCCCAAGCAGGGGTATAGACCACTGAGCCATCCTGCCGGGCCCTGTACGTTCAACATAAGAGACAAGTGTGGTAAGACAGAGGTGTACACTGAAGGAACAACTTGCACTCACTCATTGCTGCATGCAAGCAAGCTTCCTGCATTGCATCAACTGTGTGCTGAAGAAATTCATGGGGGACATCTTGGCTTCCAACACAGAAGTGCCTAGCTATACCTATAAATTTTAAGTAAAGACAAGGCTTCATCATTACATATTAAATGCCTAGGTTGTAAAATGACATCTTGTGTTAATTAGAAAACTCCCAAATAATTATACTTGCTGAGAAAATAACACCAAAGCAGGCACCACGCACCTTCACCCAGAGCCCCAGGAGCTGCAGGCTCTGAGAGTCAAGCAGC
>PVJA010054530.1:0-11528 GCA_004027025.1 Myocastor coypus
AGTGCTGGGATTACAGGCGTGAGCCACCACGCCCGGCTTTATCCCTTACAATTTTAAAACAAGAGAAAAATGGCCAGGAAGATAGCTGGCAAGCATAAGGACACAGTTTCAATCCCCAGTACCACAAACTGTGCTGGCCTCGCGCCAAGTGGAGCTGGCCAGAGAAACCAAGTGCAGTGGCGCACATCTGTAATCCCAGCAATGAGGAGGCTGACACAGGAGGATCACTATGAGTTCAGGCTACACAGCAAGATCCTGTACCAAATTAATTAATTAATTGAAAAGAAAAAAAATCTGTCTTAAGGCAATAGTTAGAAATTCTAAATTAAGAGTAGAAAGTAGAAAAAGGCAACTTAGTTTAGAATTTGTACCAGAGGTGCTATATGGGGGGGTGGGGGGGAGGAAATGTGAGAAAGGATAGGGGATTTAGACATTTTGTAGAAGTAAAGAAGACAACATATATAAGGATATGACTGATTTAATCTTTCTTTCTCTCTCTCTCTCTCTCTTTCTTTCTTTCTTTCTTTCTTTCTGCTATGGCCGGCTCAGCCTGCCCTGGCGGCTCAGCCTGCCCTGGAGGTAGAGCTGGCACAGCATGTGGTGCCAGGGATGGAACCGCAGTCTCTGTGGTTGCCTAAGCTTGCCTAAGCAGGTGCTTTAGACTGCTGGGCTATCTTGTTGGTGCAGGACTATGACTGATTTATCTAGCAATTATAATACACTTTATTATGTAAAGCCAATTAAGAGTTTAGGATGAAACTCAGACATAGACCACTTGCCTACCATGTGTAATGTTCAATCCCAAACACTATAAGAAAAAAGGGGAAGGAAAGCCAATTACACATCTGGGATGAAGAAGAAAAAAAAAAAAAAAAGCTAAGAAGGCAAGTGACGCATATTGATATCCTCCTGTACACACCAGACATATTACTTAAAACATACCACTGCCCAGATTTATAACAGTTTTGAAACATCAGTTTGAGGTAATACACAGACACAATCATCAGACAGAGACAGAAGCTTGAGGAAACAAACTTTAGTTAGAATGTCTTCAAATACTCCTCAATGGAGCGTGAATTCCCATTTCTCAGACATCTAAGATTTTGCCAAATGGATCATTCAAGAAAGTTTTCAGTATTTCTCTACCCTCTGAGTAACATAATTAATCCTTTCTCAAATTCCTAATTTAAAATATTGTCTTCCTGACGACGTTAGTTACATTCTTCCTTATTTTTTAATTTTTCCAACCTCTTTCTTCTTGCTTCAATTAAACCTAACTGAAAAAGGTCTTTTCTGTTAGCATTTTTTCATTTTTATAGCTCAAGTCAACACTGAGCACAATTTCTCTGTGTGTTATAAAATACAAACTCCATTCAATAAATTATCCCACTTTTGCTTTCTCTGAGATAGTGTAAGTCGATTTTGCCACAGCCTCCTCAAAAAGAGTATGACCATTTTTTACCCCAAATACACATATTTGACACAAAGCTATATTAAGTATTGTTCCTCACTTATCAAAAAAACTAATGAAAAAGGTGTAATGAAGAATAACAACCAATGGCTTCCAGATTTTTTTTTTCCAAAAGACAACAGAATTCCAAAAATCAGACTGTGCTGGTTACACAAACCTGTGAATATACACAAAAATAAAATTGTACACTTCCTCAATAGGTACATTTGTATGGTATGTGAACTATGTCTCAGAAAATCTGGGTTTTTTTTGTTTTTATTAAGTGAGTTATCTGCTATTATTCTCACTTTACACATTGAGAAATTGAGAGTTGGCGAGATTAGGCACTAGCCCATGGTAACACAGCCAGTTAGTGATGGGAGACAGGATAAAAATCCAAGCAGTCTTAATTTAATTCTATACACTCTTTGTCCTCCTTAGAAGGCAACTTCATTCACCAAGCATCATATCCAATGCTTAAGTATGTGCCTATCAAAGTTCAAATCTTAAGTGCTAGTAATCTTCCAAGTTCCAACTAAGACAAAAAAGACCTGACTTAATCATGCCATGTCATGAGGCTACGGGAAGAATATGAAAAGCTGAAATACAATACAGTAACAAACAGGCAATAAGAATGCTCATGAGTTACAGCAGTAAGACAACTTTTTCTTTTTCTTTTTTTTTTTTTTTTTTTTTTGAGTCAGTGTCACTATGTAGTTATGACTGGTCTTGAACTAACATGTAGCCCACGCTGGCCTCAATCTCATAGCAATCCTCCTGCCTCAGCCTCCCAAGTGCTGGGATTACAGGCATGTGCCACCACACCCAGCTACATCAAACATTACTACTCCCTAATTGCTATGATCAAAACTGGTGGGGAGGGTTGGGGAAATAGCTCAGTGGTATAAGCATTTGCCTGGCTAGAGCAAGGTTCTGAGTTCAATCCTTGGTACTGTCAAAAAAAAAAACACTGGTGGGGTACACCTACTTCAGTTGAGCTAGGACTAGTTCTTCCTGAACCAATTCTGCCCATGTAAGGGCTTCTCAACAGACTCATTGACATTTTGGGTCTAGTAAATGTCTGTCATAGTGTAGGATGTTTACCACCCTCGTGCCTGGCCTCTACCCACTAGACTGAAGTAGTCAACCCCTTCACACTCCTGTCCCTACTCATCCAAAGAAAACTAAAATGCCTCTCTGCCCTATATACCAAATTTCTTGGACTTGGGAATGGAATTCCAAAATCACTTGTGAGGGAAGCAGTGGCCTAGAACAGGCTAAAGATGATCAAATGGCTAGCCCACTGATGACAACAAGTGTATGTAATACCTAGAAACAGACAGGAGTCTTTCAAACCTACCACCTCCCAAATCTACTAAGATTTACTCATTCCACCAAAAAAAAAAAAAAAAAAAAAGTGAAGCTGAGTGAGAATACAGTATATAAAAATTAAACAGAAACAACACTTATGCAGTGATACCAGTACCCTAAGTTTTCTGTAAACTTGAGTGTATATAAGGCCTTAGAATATCACCTACAGTATGGTAGTGCTTTGTTTCAACAAAGTGCAGATGCTAGAAACAAACCATTCTCTTTCAACTGGTGTAAAAGAAAAAATCAAAGAAAGAGGAGGGAAGGGGGGAGGGGGAAGGGAGAGAGGAGAGGGGAGGAGAGGGGAGCAAAGGAAGGAATTCATTTTCCTTATAAGAAAAACTAAGCGCTCAAATCTGAGAAACTGAACAAAACTGCATGAGGAAAGAGGAGCAAACTAAGTAACAGTACAAATAATGAAGCAATCCTTGAAAGAGGGTGAGTGTTAGAACAGAGTATAAGCTGAGCTGACCATATACAAAATTTTACCTGCTCTGACTCTAATTTCCCTTTCTGTGGAGTCTGCCTTTTTTTCACATTGTGTTAACACCAATTCAAGGGGTAAGTCAAAGCATAGCACAAGAGCCTTTCCATTTAGAGTGAAGTGAATCCCCTCAAACTGCCACTAGCTCCAAAATCTTATTCCTCTCCTAAAGCTCTATCTCTTTCAGACCATCTTAGCACTTAGCTTTGGATTGAACATGCAGAGGGGAATAGGTGGTTTTGCAAAGTAAATTAAACTAGTACTAGAATTCAAGTATGTACAGCAAGTAACCTTCCTTCAATAAGCTCATAAACAAATATTTCCATTTAGTTCTTAATCAAAAAATGTGAACTCAAAACAAACTTCTAATATCTAACTAGCAAAAAGTATAAAACTTATGAAGTTCAATACTGGTGAATGAATATGTAGCAGACATACATTGCTGATTAATATAAACTTCTACAACCTAATATCACTCAACCATGGTGCAGCCTTATAAAAAACAGCCTAATCACTTTTTAATTATGTTGATGTATGTGTGCTACTCTGAAAAGAGCTCTAATGTTAAGAAAAAAACAAACTGCAATATGACATAATAATATAATGTGGTACTATTTATATACCTTTTAAAGTAAAATTCTAGAATTTATACAATGAATTATGTTTTGGGAAGAAGAAAAAAAGTAACTTATATTCTCACTTTTGCATGATCAGATTTTTTTTTTTTTGTATACATGCATAACTTTCAACTTAAAATACTCTACTTCTTTGATTACTGTATTTGCTCCAATCTTGACCACACTTAGTATCAACTCTCTTCCCTCAACCTGTCCTATACCTAAAGGATAACAGAAAATGGTGGATAACCAGGTGTGGTGGCACATGCCTGTAATCCCAGCACTTGGGAGGCAGTACAAGTTCGAGATCAGCCTGGGCTACAAAAGTGAGCTCAAGACCAGCCTGAACCACAGTGAGACCCTGTCTGAAAAAGACAAAAAAAAAAAAAAAAAAAAAAAAATGTTGGATAGAATTTCAGTTAGTAAGGAATACATTCTGCAATATAGAGCTTTCCTTTATAATCTTTTCACTTGTTTGATAATCACTTCTATAAGAAGACCAAAAAAAAAAAAAAAAAAAAGTCCCATGCTGCTGCCAAAGAACCACAAGCTCTCAGGTCCCTAACCATTCTCCCAAAGAGAGGCAAAGAGAGGCAATGGTTATGGTTCCTCCTGATCAGTTATATGTCTAGTCTTAGCTAATGTTATTCTTCCTCATAAAGAACCTCAAGTGTCACTGGAGAAGAAAGCCTGCTACTTTCAGAACCAATTAACAGCAGGGATCCTACTGTGTTCTGCCTCACTCAACTCTCTCTATTCTGGTATGGATCACCAACAACTACTTCAGGTCTATAGTTCTGAGTGTCTCAGTCCTATTTATTCTATCATCCCTGGTACCACATACATAAGGAAACTTGTTTCTTTTCACTCAATCAATTTACTGCATTCTCTGTCAAAGACAGAGCAATAGACTACTTTTAAACCCAAAAGATGCTTCAAAATAGCTTCCTGTTTTACTCAGTCTTCCACTCTCCTTAACTGACTTTGAAGTTTTACACAGCTAAACCAAGAATGTCTACTGCTTATTACCAATTTCTAATTAACACAGTAATCATTATCATTTTTTACATATCTCAAAACAAGTTTTATTTGATTTTTTTTTTCTTGTTTCAGAACCTTTGTTTGTTTATTCACTCATTTTTATGGCCGGCTCAGCCCGCCCCGAGGGCAGGGCTGGAGCAGCATGTGTTGCCGGGAATTGAACCGTGGTCCCTGAAGCCGCCCAAGCCTCCCCAAGCAGGGGCTTTAGACCACTGAGCCATCCCGCCGGGCCCTTATTTGATTTTATCATCATGATTTTTCTCACTGTGCATAAACACTCATGCCAATAAAAGTCAGTTACAATTTCAACACAGAGAACATATTAATTCTCAACTAATGAGTGAGAACAAGCAAAACATGCTTCAAGTATTTCAAGAAATGGTTGAAATCCAGTAGTTCCTAATAGAACAGTGTGAGCAAAAGGGTTGAATTCTACTCTCCAGAGTCAACTGCAACCACTTGGAAACCTCTCAAATATGACTTAAAACATAAATATTATGTAAGAAACTATTACTTCTATTTTAAAACTAGGAAAATTTTAACATTTCCAAGTATGAACACAGAAACCAAATAAAACCCTATGGTAAATGGAAGTGGCACACGACTTGTGTAGCAAATAAAGACTTGCGTAACACACTCACACATTCTAGCAAATAGCAAAATAAACTTCAGCCAGGCAAGGAGGTAGCACACGCTTGTGATCCCAGCACTCAGGAGGCTGAGGCAGGACTGTTCCAAGTTCAAGGCCAGCCTGGGCTACAAAGTGGAAGACCTTCTCTCAAAAAAAAGACTCAAACTTCAATCTAACTTTTTCCAAATTACTATGGCTTACAAATTTCATAAACAATAAATATATGTCATGACAGGTAGTGTTACACAATGAAATGGCAAGCAGTTCCAAGAAACAAAGACACAGAAGAGTGTATGTATATGTACGTACACATATACATATACATATACATGTACATATATATACATACATGTATCAGTCTTTCTGAGACAGGGTTTGACTAGGACAACTGGCCTTGAACTTACTTTGCAATCCAGGCTGACCTCAACTCACAATGATTCTCCTGCCTCAGCCTCCCAAGTGCTGGGAATTCAGGTATGAGGTACCATGCTCAGCAAGAGGTTATCTTTTGAGACAACTTAAATGTACAGAATTTATTAAAACCAGATTCTGGAATCCCTGAAGCTTTACTTCTTCCTTGAATGAATAAAAAGATAAGAAGGGGATAGAAAAGCCAGGCATGATAGCACACACCTGTAATCCCAGCATTTGGGAGGGTGAGGCAGGAGGATCTGTGTGAGTTTGAGATCAGCCTGGGCTACAAAGTGAGCTCAAGGCCAGCTTGAACTTCATAGCAAGACCCTGTCTCAAAAAGACAGTAAAAAAAAAAAAAAAAAAAGGAAGGGGGCAGAAAACGGTGTTGCCTCATAGGGATTTTAAATACTGCTGAATAAAATAACAACACAGACCACCTAGAAGTTTCTGAGCTTCCAGGAGATCTAAGAGCTGTTCCCAATTCCACTACATGAACAAGACTGTAACCGTGGATATCAATTAAATCATAATTTGAATCTAATTTCTCAAAAGAAAGTTAAAGAGCATCCTTAAATTTTCTTGTAGCTCTTTAATATTAACAAATGCAATTTATTCTAATATAAATTATAAACTATGGTCATCAAGAGTTCATACATCAATGAGCTCTTAGTTATAAGCAAATATGATGGGGTAGTGGAGAATAAAGGAGCCAAAGGTTATTCTGTAAAATCTGCCAAGTGGGATAAACAGGAAAAGCACAGTCTAGCAAAATATTCTCTTTCTCATAAATTTTTGGAAATATGTTCTAGTCCTCACCAGAGAAATCCCTAAAGCACAGTATCACTATTTCAGGTTTAATAAATTCCTGATAAAACCAACTTCTACCCAACAGCCAGCTCCACAAAACAGTCAGAACTGTCATCACACATCTCTTATTCTTAGGGAAATTATGGAGTGGAGAAAATTACCAGACAGGAACAAGGTGTCAGACAGGAAGAGTCAAAGTTAACACAAAGAGAATCAACTTCAACCAAAATGAAAAAGTTTTTAAAGAAACAAAAATCAAAAAAGAAAAAGAAAAAAAAAAAAAAAAAAAAAAAAAAAAAAAAAAAAAAAAAAAAAAAAAAAAAAAAAAAAAACAACACTACCTTCTCACTTAAAACATACTTCAAGTAAAACCCAGATGAAAAGAGGAATCTTTTTTAAACCATTAAGAAAATAAAGTTATTAAACAAGTAAAGCGCATCTTTCCTATTCGTATTTGTACATTTACATTATATATAAATTTTATTTCAAGGAAATAATATTCTGACTTATAAATTTGCCACTATTAATTTTAATGGGGTTGTCTGTTATCAGCATGAGATTAACTGTATCCCAAATTGATCTGTGTACATCAAATACTCAGTTTACTGTACTTCAATATCCTAATATCTGACATATGTGCTGCAAAGACATCTTTTGAGGCCCACTTTTCTGCTTCTAACTATATGGGGTTGACAATGGAACTTTATTTAGATCTGTTGAGAAAAATTATTTCATTGCCATTCAAGACATAATTATCGCCTCATTAAGTACAAACTCTTGAGCTTTAAGACGTTATTAGAAGACAGAATTTGCCAATTCTTTCAAATGAAAGGCAGCATACACAGCTTCCAAAACTATTTAATGCAGAGGGTAGAGTCACCACTCAGACTGCCATCCATCATTTCTTAGCACGCGTGTGAGGAGCGCTTTTTGGTATAAAAAGAGGGTTAACCCTTCCCTAGGTGGTGACGACGCACGCCGCGCGAGGAGCCCAAATGACTTAGCCGCTGTTTGGAGCCCTTCTGAAGCGCACACGGTCCGCGAAACGAACAAAGTGGCAGGGAGTTTTGAAGACGAGCTGCCGCTTTCAGGTTGATTTATTTCCCTCAGTCACTGTCGGGCTGCTCTGAGCAGCCTTTCCAATGCGCCACGGCAGCGGCCCACAAGACTTCTCAGGACAGAAAAGTTTTAAACTGTCAATGGAATAACGGTGCAGGCAGATGAACTCTCCCCCGCCACACACTGCATCCACAGCCGCTCGGCGCTAAAGAAAAGCGAGAAGCTGGCAGCGGCTTGGGAGGAGTCACTTGGGGCCGGCGCGGGGCTCCTCCTCAGCTAGGTCCTCGGGTTCCCCCGCACCAAGAAGCGAGCGCAGCCGCTTTATCTCCCGCGGCTGGCGACCACAAGGGTGGAAATGTCACTCCCGCAAGTCGGCGTCCCAGTCCACAGCGGGGTCCCGGAAGGCGCGCGGGGACCCCAGAGGAGCGAAGGCGCCTACAGCCCGCACCCGCGCTCCCTACGCGCCCCGCACCGGGAAGGGGGAAACGCGCCGCCAAGGATTCAACAGGAGCGCCGCGCCGCACCGCACCGCGCCGTCCGCCCTCCCGCCGCCCGGGAAACGGCGCCCGCCCGCCGCCGGGAGGGGGAAGGGGAGGGGCTCCGGGCGGAGGGTGCAGGGGCAGGGCTGCCGGGACCCCCGGCAGCGCGCAAGGTCACCGCCCGCCGCCGCTGCGGGCGCCCGGGCCGCGGGCAGAGCGGCAAGTTTAATTTCCACCGACCACAGCGTGCAGCCGCGCCCCGGCCCGGGGCCCTCCCCACCCCCACCATGCAGCCTGGCCCGCGCCCCCGCCTTGGCCGCCCCGGCAGCCAGCGCTGCAGCCCCCGACGCGGGAGACGAGTCTCGACCGGCCGGCGACCGGGCAGGCGGCTTCAGCCCCTCCACGCACAGATACACACACAGCCGCGGCACCGCCGCTGAAAAATGGAGCGCGGCGACCGGAGAGGAGAGACATTTCCTTTCCGTTAAGTGAATTGTTCCTACCTCCGGGTGCCCGACTCGCTACTCCTCTCACTCCGCTGCTCTCCGGGATCCGCCGCCGCTGCCGCCGCATCCAATCGCCTCCTCCCCCCCTCCCCTTCCGCAGCCAGCCCGGCCGTTCCTCCTCCTCTCCGCTTCAAAATGGCGCCAAGCGCTCCTCGGCGGCTGCTCCAATCGAACCGCGGCGGACAGCACCCGGGGGCAGGCGGATCGCGGCGTGGGTGCGTAGCGCCCCCTGCCGACCTGACGGCCCCACTCGCGCCCGCCCGCACACCGGCACCTTCCCGCCGGGCTCCGCCTCCGGTCCTGTCGCGCGCAGGCGCAGGCGCAGGCTCCACCTTCGCTCCGCCCGGCCCCAGGCGCTTGCACGCAGCCTCCCTAGCGCGCCGCGGCGGTCCCAGTGATAGCTAGGAGGTGGGCGCTGCTGTGGGCGTCCTGTGCCTCTGAAGTCCTCGACGTCTGTCCAAAACCACACACATAGATCTGTAACTTTTTGGACAATGGCAAGGCGGTTTTCTTTTCTTTTTTTTCTTTTTTCTATTTTTTTTCTTTTAATAAAAAATAACAATGACATTTTTAAAGCACGTTAGTAGTACATTCCCAATAATTGATACAATGCATATTGTTGTCCTCGAAGTAGTTATTCAGAGCACAGGATGTAGACATGATAATTTTTCTAATCATTGTTGGCACAAAAAAATTATTATTGAACTAAGAGAAAAGTAGTTGTATACATAGTCCAGTATTCCATAATCGGCAACGCGATTTTAAAACGCTGACATCATTGATGTGCTATGCAAACAAAATGACTTAACTACTTTAATGTTTCCTTGGTAGTTCTGACCTAGTGAAACGCATTGCGGTTTTTCCCCACTGTTTGTGTAAGTTTTTACTAAATCCCTTTGTTTCCCATGTGAAGATTGTCTAGTAGGCGACCTGTGGGAGGAGGGACACAATTCACCTGTAACAAAGCATCGCTTTCCTTCGCTTTGACAGAATTGCTCTTGTAGAGGGAGCAGCAAACTGCACACCACAAGGATGTGCTGCAGGTGTGTTGCTTCCTCTTCGCATCCAGAAAGGGCCATTCTTGCCTCTGGCACCTGCAGGTGGGTGAGTTTGGCCTGGTCAACGCAGAACGTCCCTCAGGTTGAGACAAGGGTTTTCACTTCAAACTGTTTTCCCCTTTTACTTCCATCGTGGCTGTAATACCATCCTGGCTGTAAGCATGTTTCCTGATTTTACATATTCTGGTTCCTAGAACTGTTTCAGAGCATTTGTTTCAACAATGAACTCACAAAAACTGCATTAGTGGATTGCAACAGGATATTTATTATTTGAAACAAAGAGTAGATAATGCTGATTTACAAAATAATGTATTATGATAGGAAAGAAGTATTACAAAATTCCATCAGGCCAGCACGTCTATAGATACTGAGACCTGTTCATTTCTACTTCAGTAAGGTTCTCTGGGCAATTGTGCTTCAGTCCCTTCCAGTGCTCACTATATCTAGGTTAATGTTTTCACTATCTGAGATTTTTGTCATAGAACAGCGCAGGGCTCTACCCATTGTATGCATTAATTCCCAAGTGCTTTTCACTCACCTTTTCAAAATTAGCACAGGAACTTTCCTATTTTACACCATTGTTCCATCAATATAAATCTTTCATGGAAGACAACAGAATACATTCTACAAAATGTTTTCCTAGCTCTTTGTTTTGTTTTTTTTCTCTTAACCTTGCCATCTTCAGTTCTCAAACTTTCAAAGATGAACAACAAGAAAGTTTCAAAACAGAATGAGAGCAGAAATTGTCTACATTGTTCAGGGCTCTCATTCCCAACATTTGGCACATAGTTGGTGCTCAGTAAAACTTATTATCATGTTGTCTATTGTTTAAATGTGATTCTCCATCTTATGTGTGATGGTGATCTCTGAAGATATCACGTTATCTCAGTGAGCAGTTTTGCCACTTTCACCATTAACTCTATTATAAAAATAAGCATCATGAGTTTCAGAACCTGGATCTATATTGTGCACCTCAGATTACCAACACTATAGGATTAAACCCATGAAAAGAAATGGCAGAAAGAAGATAGCTTCCAAAAGAGCAGTAAGGAAGACTGAATGGGACAATTACCTTTTGGACAAACTAGAAAATTCCCTAAAAGCTCAATAAAGCAGTTTTTCTTGTGAAAGGTATTTTTTTTTTTTCTTCTTTTTTCCTCTTGTGCTGGGCATTACACCCCGGGATGCTCTACCACTGAACAATGTGCCCTGCTCATTCTGTATTTCATTTTGAGACAGGCTCACTGAATGATCCAGACTGGCCTTCAACTTGTAATACTCCTGCCTCAGCTGGAATTCCTAGATGTGAATCACTGCCCCTGGCAAAAGACTATACATACAACACGACTCTTCTGTTTGAGACTTTAAAAAATAACCAAACAAATAAAAATTAAATAAATAATCAGGATGAAACTCATCAGGACGAATGTAACTGTCCGTGGCATAATCTAAGAGAGTAAGAACATGAGTTACTCAAAACTCAGCTGTGCTGCGCACCCGCCGCGGGTAAGTCCCTGCGCCCCTCTGCCCCACCTCTGCGTTCCCGCGACTAACTTCCTGTTCCAGCCCAGCCCAAACCCCACCGCTGGGAGCTGAGCCTGCGCACCCGCC
>PVJA010054531.1:0-11548 GCA_004027025.1 Myocastor coypus
CTGCCTGCCTGCCTGCCTGCCTGCCTGCCTACCTATCATCTGTCTTATCTCATGGCAAAGAGTACATGGTAGAACAAAGCTGCTTATGTCATGGTGGTGACTAGAAAACAAAAAGAGAAAGTGGCTGGACCCCGTGTCTCTGTGAAGGATGTGCCACAGCATGACCGCAGGTCCTCCCACCTCTTACACATCTACCTCCTCCCAAAAGTGTTGTAGACTGGTGACCAGCCTTTAACATATGGACGCTGAGAAACATATGTGTCTGAACATTATCATCTAGCCGTCTCCCTTTATCTGGTCGTCTCTGTGAACCTTGACTCCTGATGCCTCCTGTTGCCTTATCACATCTTCTAGTTTCAGGAATATCTTTGTCATATTATTGAGCCGTCCTGGTCCCACGCTTCTTGGATGTGTGTGCTCCATATGCTGTCTCCGTCCTCCTCGCATCTGCATAAGCTGCTCTTCAGGCTTGAATAGCTACTTCCCTAGAACGTTCCTTCTCTACTCTCTGCAGGCTGAACTGGTGTCTCCGATATCATCTTTGGCTTATTTTCTCATTTTGTTGGAATTCAGCTAAAATAAAACAAGCAAAAATCTCTGGATGTAAACTTTGAGAAACTGCTTTAAATGTTGTTCTTACTACTAACGTGTTTTGAAACTATCATTTTGTTATTTCTTATTAAAAGTATTAAACAATTTTTTAAAATGTTGTTCTCCTTAATTGGTAGTTTGGGACCAGAATTCTGGGTTGAAAATAATCTCCTACCAAGAACTTTGTAGGTACTAATAGAGCTTTTCCTTGTTTATAGCGGCCTGCTGAAGAGATGCTGATGGCAATATGAAATCTTTTTGATAGATGACTCACTAGTCTTTTCCACTGAAAGCTTTTATGACTCTTTCTTTAATCTTGGCATGCAACAATTCACGATAGTTCCAGCTGCAGGTCTTTATTTTGCCAAATTTGCTAAACACGTTCAAACCCTTACAACCTGTGAATATATTACTTTACATGGCAAAAGGGGAAGATTTTGAGTTGGAAAGATTATCCAGATGGACCTGATGTCATTACAAGTATTTTCCTAAGGGAAAAAGAGAGACGGGAGATCCAAGGATCTATGATAACAGACACAGAGAAGAAAGACTTGAAGATGTTACATGATGATCTTCAAAACAAAAGAGCCACAAGCCACCAAGCTGCAGGTGGCCTGTAGAAGATGAAAAAGGCAAGAAAACAGGGTGTCTCCTGGAGTCTCAAAAGGGAACAGAGACCTACTGACACTTTTGTTTTAGTAAGAAGCATTTTAAAATTCGAACCTGTAGAATGTAAGACCATGAACTTGCGTTAAGCCACTAAGCTTTGTGGGAACTTATTACAGCAGCAATAGGAAAGTGATACAAATGTTTTGGTGAGATTTATTCATCTTTATCTTCCAGCCCTTCAACTGGATGCTTTATTTCGTATAACATGTTTTCAGTTTCCAAGAATTATTGTTCCTTGATTCTTTTTTATTACATCTTATTTGTATTTTATGGGGATATCATTTTCTTGAATCATCCTGAAAAATATTTTGGAAGTGTTACAGTTTATGTCTAGTTGTCCCCTCAAAGCTTCATGCAATCATGGAGCGGGGACTTCTAGAGTTTGAGACTTGATGCATGATCTACTGGGATTATGTGTTTCAGTACTGATGAGATTATGGGTCTGAATACTGCTGGGAATTATAGGTGTGACGGAAGGCAGCTAGGCTGAGGCAGAGAGCCTGAATGTAATATAAAAAGAGACAGAGAGACAGACTCACGCTGTTGCTCTCTGCTCCCATGGTTGGTTGCTTCTGTCGCCATTTTGTTGCTGTTCTGCCGATCATGAACTGCTGGCCTCTGCTTTGTGCCTCTCTGCCTTGGATCTAGCTGAGTATGGACTGAAACCTCCAGTAACTGTGAGCTAAATGAACCTTTCCTTCCTTCATTTTGAGTGTCAGGTATCAGTCTCAGCAACAAGTAAAAAGTAGCTAAGACAGGAAGTATCTTTAATTTCTTTTTTCAGCATCCAGCTGAGAGATCAGGAGACCTAAGAGGCCTGGATCTTTCAGTTTTAGCTTTGTGAACAGGTGGGGGTGGTTCACTCAGTTCCCTTGGTTGGGATTTTTGTTTGTTTGTTATTCACATGAGATCAGAAGAATGGTCCTGGTAGGTCATTTCCAGATTTAAAAATATCTCTCAAAATGTGTCCTTTTGCAATTAAAAGCCTTGCATTCCTGAAGTGCTTTGAGTTAAAAAATAATTCTGCTCAAACCCTATTAACTATTGCCTTGAAATATTATTAATAAAACTAAGTGGGAGTTCTGTGTGTGTGTGTGTGTTGTTTATTGGCAAAAAAAAAAAAAAAAAAAACCCTCTTTAGGGAAAACATGACTACTTTCTCACTCTTGGGAAATATCCTTAGAAACAGTACTGTAGTTTAGATTGCCTAATAGATCTGGCAGATTGATAGGGAAATTTGATACAATCAATAAGCCAAAATTGTTTTGGGCATTAGGCTAGCTCAAATTCTTAATATGCATGATCTTTAATTCTTTATCAGTTTATGTACTTGATTAGAAATGTTTATAGCTTGCAAATGCTATCTGCCCTTTGAGAGCTTCACATTCATGATCTACTTGATCTGCAGTATTAAGCGAATTCATTATTTCACCAGAGAGGTGGTCCTCTGAACAGAACCAGGTGTGCTTTAGCTCACTCCACAGAAAGCAGGACTCTGCTAGGATTTCTCTGGATCAGATTAAGGCAGAAAGGAAAGATGGTAGGACCACTAAGGTGGGGATGGAAGCTAGTCCAAGTCATCAAACAAGGGCAAGGGAGGAAATCTTTCCTTCACCAAGAATGCTCTTTTGTCCCTGAGAAGCAGTGTTTTTTAGTTGTTGTTGTTTGGGTTTTTTTTTTTTTTTTTGTCTTTTTGAGACAGGGTCTCGCTATGCAGTTGAGGCTGGCCTTGAGCTCACTTCTGTAGCCCAGGCTGGTCTCAAACTTGCACCAGTCCTCCTGACTCAGCCTCCCAAGTGCTGGGATTACAGGCATGCACCACCATGCCCAGCTCTTGAGAAGCAGTGTTTCAAGCAGCAGAATGCAGACCTCCATCTTTGATGTCTAAGTGCCTTTGAAATGTTAACATAATGACAAGTGTGTCTTTTGAGTGTCATCTGGAAATAGCGTCATCATTGATGAAGAGGCAGGGTCTCTATAGGTTTCAATTTAAAGGCCAAATTCCTTTCCTGAAAGAAGTTGTGTTTTTGCTTTTGTTTTTGTTTTTCCATTTTTGTGCATTGAACTTCGCTTTTCAATTGCCTGTCACTATTTACACTCCCAGAGTGTGCAATGAGATAAACAGCTTCATAAATAAATATATGGGGACTGGTAACAAATGTCTCAAATGAGAGTCACTTTAAAGTATTCACCTGCGAGTTATCTTATAGGCAAAAATATTATCAAAGCATATAACTTTGACTGGCTGTGTCTAAACCGTATCAGCCAACATGCAGCTGGGAAGGGATGGGAAAGGCTGACCAAATTCTTTCTTTAAAAATACATCAAAGTGCAACATGGAAGAGAGAAAATGAAGACATTTATGCATTTTGTAAATCTACTAGATCTGTGCAGTTAATTTAGGCCAGCATCTTCATGTCAAGGAGTTGAGACTGTTATATACATGTACAACTTCCCCAATGAATGTAATCATTTTATACCACAAACATGTACTAATAAAAACTTAAATTAAAAGTCCACACCATTTACTTATAAAGCTAGAATTTTTTGCACTAAATGTATACTGTGCATGAGTATTTATTGATGAAGGAAGAAGTCTGTGGTAAAATAATACCTTAGCAATCAAGTTCAAACAGTGAATACTGACAGGTGTCTCTGTAGGGGCCAAATGCAGATGTCTTTACAATAAGCAGAGAGCTGAATTGCCATACAAATCCTAAAAGTGATTACCTCTGTACTTTGGCATCCTGGGTGTCATCTTTACTCTTTTGGCTGATGTCTGGGCTCCAGTTTTTATTCAATAAGATCGTCTTGCTTTTTAATAAGAAAAACAAACACTAAATATACTATAAAGCAAAATGTATTAAGATCACCTGATGGCAACTAATCCATTGGTATTTTCAATGATTATATAAGACACGGAGAAGGAGCAAATTGATAACAATATAAATGACTATATTTGGGGTCAGCCTTTCCCAAAGTATATTCTCTAGAACACACAGCTACAAAATGTGTTCCCCCTTTCGGGGGGGGGGGGGGAAAGCTCCACATGAAGACCTTTGACAGTGACAACAACATTAACAAAAGGGCTAATCCTTTTGCTGATTTGAGATGTAGCAGTCTGGGAAATTGTGCGGTAGAGAAACGCGTTAGTGTCACTTCACCTCATACTCCCTTTCCTGATTGAGCACCTTCTGTTGTTTCCTGGCTCTTCCCTGAGGAAATATTGTCTTCTAGTAAAGTATTAGAAAACCCTCTATTTTTATGTTAAGTTCCAAAGGTCTCTCATTTGCACTATTTTGCCTAAAGAAGGAATCCAATAGGCAAAGGCTTTTGTTTCATGCATGGAGTAGTTAAAGGGCACCACAATTACAGGGACAAAATTGCTTCCACTTCCGTTTCCAGTCATCCGCAGTATCTCCTCAGTGAGGGGTGAACTAGTTATATTTCTGTTCAGAATTCATGTACTGCAAGCTACAAGGAATTACAACTGCCATCTTCAGTTCAGTCCTCTGCTTTATTTTGTTTATTTATCTATTGGCTGATTGATTGATTGATTGATTGATTGATTGCAGTAATGCAGATTGAACCCAGGGTCTCTGCTATACCCATGGCATATTTTTATTTTATTTTGGGCCAATGTCTCATTAATTCTCCCAGGCCAGACTCCAGCATGCAACCTCCTTCAGCCTCCCAAAGTGCTGGGATGGGGAGCACGTGCCACTACATCCTTTTAATCATTTCCAATCCACTCCCATCTTTTCCATTCTGTGGAAACAATCTGCAAAAGTCCCTGCTAAATTTCAACATCTAAACACCAGCCCCTGTGTGATTGGCACACTCATGCTAACAATTTAAATACATTTTGTTACAGCTTTAAAATAGTAATAAAACAACTTTTTAAGAACTGTGGTAAAGTATCTAAGGCAATATTTACCTTTTAAATATACAGTTCAGGGGTCTTAAGATTCACATTGCCATGATCAGCACCCCTTTCTTTCTTTCTTTCTTTCTTTCTTTCTTTCTTTCTTTCTTTCTTTCTTTCTTTTTCTTTCTCCCTCTTCCCTTGTCCTGCCGGCTCAGCCTGTCCTGGGGGTGGGGCTGGCGCAGCCTGCAGTGTGGGGATCATCATGGTCCCTGTGGCTGCCTAAACTTGCCTAAGCAGGCACTTTAGACAGCTAAGCCATCTTGCCTGCCCAGCACCCATTTCTGAAACTTTTTCATCCCTCTAAATGATAGCCATTGGTATATTAACCAGCACTGCTGTACCCCACCAGCTTCCAGTAGACTTAATTCTATTTTCTGTCCCTATGGATTTACTATTCCAGGCATATCATGTAAGTGGATATATTTTATGTGTGTGTATATATATATATATATATATATATATATGCATTTCAATTTTGTCCAGCTAATTTACCTAAGCAAAATGTCCTCAAGATTCACTCAGACATAACATGTTTCAATTAATAATTATTAATTCATATCAGTGAAAGTCAGGCTATTGGGTGTAATCTTTTTCCATGGTTCTGGTAACACTGCATAACATGAAAAGTTTGAAGCCTGGATTGGAGTCACATGTGTTACTTTCTTTTCTGACTCTATTTTGAGATATTCTATTTTTTCATTTCTAGTCTATAGAAATTCTTGATCATAATTATTTGCCTCGTTGTGATGGCGTATGCTGCAAACATGCAGCTTGAATGTGTATCCAGACAAGTGTGGCATGATTTCTTTCTCAACAGTGTCAGCTCTGAAAAGCATTTCTCTATGTTAAGGGAACTTTTTTTGTAGTACTAGGGATTGAACTCAGGACCGTGTGCTTACCAGGCAAGTGCTTATTCTGCAAAGCTATCTCCCTGGCCCCCATTTCTCCATGTTAAGACAGCACTTGAGTTTCTTTTTGTCATAGTTTTTGCATATGATATATGCATATATTCTATAATTCAATAATATCATTGATTTCTATATAGACTATAATGCCGTTGGTTCCTTCAGCTAATGAAAAAATCCAAGTGTCAAAATCATACTCGTTGGTTAAGATGGCTGAGTCTTCTTAAGAAATCCTGACATCTACCACAGTTAAAAGGATGAAATTTATGTTCTGATGATATTGAGGCTACTGGAAAATAATTTATATCAATAAGATATGCCACTTGATAAAAGCTACTTTTCAAAAAAATATTACTTGTATCATAAAGAAAAGCATTTGTCTTATTCTTAGTTTCCAAAGCATGTGTAAACAGTTTTCATTTCCAGAAACAGAGTACTTCTGTGTGGGAAGGGAGGCATATACTTGTTGCCAATTTCTTCACAAAGCATGCCTGAAAGATAGATGCTTGGTGGCTGCACTTTGTATGAACTATTTCCACCTACTGCTTTCTGGGAATAAAATAATGGATGAAGGGACAGCTTTTTCCGCAAGTAGTAAACAGTTGCTCAGTTCAGTCACATTTCATCGTTAATGTTTGAGTGACTTTGTAACCATGGTCATGGCTCAAAGGACGTTGGCTAAATACACAGGTCATTGGCTAAATACATGAGAAGCCTGCTCTTGAGTAGGGGCCTGGGGCCATAATCTAGCCAATAAATTGACGAGCATTTCTCTTTCATGTATATATATATATATATATATATATATATATATATATATATATATATATATATATATATATATATATGAAATTATATGCATGGAATTTTCTAAGCATGCAGTTCTTAACCAAAAAAAATGTCTGAAGGTGAGGACAAATTCTCCCTGGGCTCAGGTCTCATACAAAGATGGGGAAATTCAAGCATGAAGAATAAAGAGGCTGGTTGATTGAAGTTGCTGGATATGTCCAGGACAGTGCCTGTATTTAGATATTTCATGTATTTCTATACATTTCAGCCAGGTATCAGTGATTCTCAGCCCATCTATGATGCCTTTTATGTGAGCCCCATACCTACTCTAGCACGTGTTCCTACAAAATGTGTTTTTCTGTGTTGTATGCCATTAATATGACATAATATATGACATTCACCTAGATTATGAAATTTCCAGTAGCTTATTAAAGTGTCTTTTGAGTACAGTAACCATTATTACTTTTTCAGTTGGCTTTACAAACTTCTTAATGACAGTGGGCTTCTATAGTTTTTAAAAAACTTTTTGGTATATACCTTTGAATAATGTTTCTCTAGTCTTGATCTCTACTCCAGCTTTAAATAACAAAAATTTATCATATTGGAAAGTGTTATTTTGTGCTTGTTCAAGACAAACTCAATTGGTTTATCAGAAAGGTCAGAGTACTTTGAAAGCAGGGAAAAACCTCCGTGGCTTCTTGCCATTCTTTTACAAAGTTTGGCAACAGACAATGCAATAGATATGAGAAGCAAATTGATTGCTGGTCTGATCAAATCTAATTTTCTGTACTCATCAAGATTCACTCATTTTAGTGAATACAGTTTTACATTTCATATTCCCATTGGGTTTCTGCTCACTGTTTATTTTTATAGTGTTCTCCTATTTACAAGTCTCATTACTACTTTTAAATGATTTATTTCTGTGAATAAGCTATCAAAATACAAAATGAAAAATGAGTAGATGTAGATTTGAACATATAGAAATCATCATTAACTGTTAGCTGAGGTGATCAGTTTTTAGGAATATTTTGATTACTGGTTATATTATTAGATTTTTCTAAAATACAATTAACTAATCCTAAGTCTCAAATTTACAAAATGAATTGTGTCCCGTTTATCCTGGAGTTAACCTGAGAATGCTAATGATCCATAGCCTACATGGGATCAGCATCTGCTTATCTGCTTGTAGGATATTGATCTTAAGATGATGATTGTATGTCCTCCAAGATAGCCCATCACTCAAAGACCCCAAGTGCTTTAGTCCTCCTACTCTTATAAGATAGATCTGAGCCAAAACAATATTCACTAATATTGAGCTCATGGCATAAAGGCAGACTATGGACACAGGCTATATATAAATCAGACATGGCCCCTGCCTTAGTGGAATATGTAATTCAGAACTTAAATAAACACAAACAAATTGCAAACTACCAACTATGGCAAGTCCTCAAGGAAATGAATGAACAGATGGAATAATGAGTTTGTGTGTGTGTGTGTGTGTGTGTGTGTGTGTGTGTTGAACTTGGCCAGGCAACATCATAGTAATGGCCCCACTCCTGGTACCAAATTTATCATATTTTGGTGTTTTTGCAAGGGGAATAATACAATATGGACACATTTTACACTATTATTTTATAATCACCCAAAGAATCATATAAAGAGTGTAGGAAATCTGCATATTGAAGACCAAAGAATCCAGTTAAGGGCCTGGAACCTATTTCCTGCCTCAGTCCAGCTGAGGACCTAAAGCCCATAACAGTCCCTCTCACAAGTCCAACTGGAGACCTACAGCCCACAACAAAGTCTCATGCAGGCCTGTTTCACAGATCTGTTTTGGGAAGGTCCAAAGTTTCAGTGGTGGAAGCTAGAATGTCTGTGCCAGTGGGATGAAGGATCTTTGCTAGCAGGCTGAGGGATCTGTACTGGAGCCAGGAAGCAATACTCAAGGTAGGAACCAGAGCTCCAGTGAAAAAGTTCCATAGCTATCCTCCGTAACAGTGAGGTCCCAAGATCCTTCAGTGATGAGGAAAACTGAGTTCCCATCAGGAATGCCAGAGTGACCAGCTTCTCCAGGAGACTGAGCATTGTACCATCTTCCCCTCTGGAGCCAGGAAGTGATGGTCAAGATGAGGATGAGATCTCCTCCATAATGAACTGTAGCCACTCTAAGCAACAATGAGGATGCTGGGTATGTTGGCACACGACTGTAATCCCACCACTTGGGAGGCTGAGGCAGGAGGATTGGTGTGAGTTCGAGACCAGCCTGGGTTACCAAGGTGAGCTCAAGGCCAGCCTGAACAGCATATTGAGACCTTGTCTCTCAAAAAAGCAAACAAACAAACAAAAAAAGCAACAATAAGGTCCTGAGCCCCTTCTTCAATGAGAACAACCCATTTTATCAGCAAAGCCAGCATGACAAGTTTAGTAATGTAGACAATAAACTCTAGCGTGGAGCTGTAAGCAGATATTATATGGATGACACCAGCCACTGATATCTTCTTAACTTCTCTTCAGATCAAAATTTGGTCTCAAACTGAGCATTGTCTATAGAAAAAAAATTACTGAGGCCAGGGATTTCACTCAGTGTCTGAGTGACAAGTGTGAGGTCCTCAGTTTAATTCTAGATTAAAAAAAAAAAAAAAGGAATTACTGACAAGCACATGTTACTGGCATTCGGGTTGCACGCAGCAGTCTCCATGAGTGTGTTTATATAAGTCTTTACATGAGAGTTTGCAAATCAGCCTGTGTGCTGCGAAGCTAAAGGGCTGGTCTGGGCAGGCTGTGGTGTAGTCTCACTCTTGTAGTGATTCCAGTGCCCTAGTGGTGGTGGCCGGGAGATATTCCCTAGAAGACTTCATTTCTCAAAACTTACCTGGTATCTCAAGAACTGTCCAAATAGCCTACTAAATGTAGGACTGTTAAACCTATAACTTCTGATAATTTTAGCAGTGCAGTTGCCCACATTACCAGTGCAAAGACAAGCTAACAGTCAGTGGCATTCCTTTAATCTCAACAGGCAGTTCTCATTTATTCCAACAAGCTGAAATAGTGCATAAGCTCAAAAGAGAAGCAGTCGGCAGTTCGTTCTTGTTTTCCTTTCTTATAAAATTAAAAAGAAACAAAACAAGTATATCTGAATTCAGTGTAAAGGAGACCAGAATTTTTTTTAATCATAAACAGCTGAATGTTAATCATCTGAGACTGAAGTTATTTTTTCGAAGCTCAGCAAAAATACACAAAGAATTGATAAATATTGAAATGTGCCTTAAGCAGTTTATACTTTCAATAGACTCTTTGAAAAATTCTTCCTTTAAAATTAAAATCTGTCACTAAATATAATTTTAAAAATACAGTATATCACTCTTCATCTCCACTTAGGAAAGAGCTTTTGCTTACTATGTACCATGATGAACTTCAGTGATCTTTTTTCTCCAGAATAAAAATGAAAATAGTTCAACCATTTCTGAAAAAATACAGTTTTTTTTTTAATCTGTAAAAGGAGGTGATCAAGTCAGATTGTACACATAGCTGTTAAGATGGTGTATGTAAAGTAGTTTATGGTAATTATTTCAGGAATATGGATCATTCAGTTTTTATGCCAAAGGAAACATGTTTAAGTACCTAAAACATTAATCAGATTGAATACCCTAACTGCTTATCTGGATTACGAGGTAGTAGTGAGAAAGCTGTAAAAGTTACTGATATACAGGTCCTACTCCTCAGACTTAAGCTCCCTAGGAAATTATAATCTGCAGTCAGAATTAAGAACTAATCCTGCTCTTTCCAAACATCCTCCTGAGAGTGACATCATCTTTAAACCCTCCACGGCAGTTCCTGATGCACCGCTGTGATGCCCAGGGAAGATAGGACAACCTGGAAATCCAACCACTTCCTTAAGATCATCCAACTTTTGGATGGTTATCCAAAATGCTTCCCTGTGGGAGCAGACAACGTGGGCTCCAAGCAGACGCAGCAGATCCAAATGTTCCTCCAAGGAAGGCTGTGGTGCTGATGGGCAAGAATACCATGGTGCGCAAGGCCATCCGAGGACATCTGGAGAACAACCCAGCCCTGGGGATACTATTGCCTCATATCCGGGGAATGTGGGCCTTGTGTTCACCAAGGAGAACCTCACTGAGATCAGGAATATGCTGCTGGCCAGTAAGGTGCCTGCTGCTGCCTGTGCAGGTGCCACTGTGCCATGTGAAGTCACCGTGCCAGCCCAGAACACTGGTCTGGGGCCTGAGAAGACCTCCTTCTTCCAGGCTCTGGGCATCACCACAAAAATCTCCAGGGGCACCATTGAAATCCTCAGCGGTGTGCAGCTGATTAAGACTGGAGACAAAGCGGGAGCCAGCGAGGCGACCTTCCTGAACATGTTGAACGTCTCCCCATTCTCCTTTGGGCTGATCATTCAGCAAGTGTTTGACAGTGGAAGCATCTACAACCCAGAAGTCCTTGACATTAGAGAGGAAACTGCATTCTCGCTTTCTGGAGGGTGTCCGCAATGTGGCCAGCGTTTGTCTGCAGATCGGTTACCCAACCGTTGCATCAGTGCCCCATTCTATCATCAGTGAGTACAGGCGGGTCCGGGCTTTGTCTGTGGAGACTGATTACACTTTCCCACTTGCTGAAAAGGTCAAGGCTTTCTTAGCTGATCCATCTG
>PVJA010054532.1:0-11539 GCA_004027025.1 Myocastor coypus
AAAAAAAAAAAGTAATGTGGATTTAGAAAGGTTAATGTTTAATTGTTTGATCAATCTTATATACCTATATGTATTAATCTAAACTGATCCGATGATGAAAATATGTAATATAACCATTGTTAAATTTAAACAATAAAAAAATTGAAAAAAAAATAAAGTGTCAAGAGAGTTATCTGGAATAAAACCTGTCTTTTGTAACTCTTTAATATCTGGAGCTGACTTTAAGATAAACTTATCTGTAAATTATCTGTTTATTAAATTAACATCTCACAAAAGAAACCAGAGGGGTATTTATTTTTTTCCTGATAAATAACTAAAATTTCAAATATCTAGAAGGCTTGGTTCTTGTTCTTAGGCCTTTAAGAATACACACTAGAAAATGTCTTTTAACCATTTGGCTGCCTGGCTATTAGGCCAGCAGGGGTTTGACTATTTGAGCTCTAGTGGCAACAGGTAGTTTTGCTGGCTATCTCTTTAAAATTAACAAAATCATATTCACCTCAAAATGTAATAGCAGCTTATAATGCTGCTTTTTAAGTCCATGTTTGGTTTAAGATTAACATTGATCAGTCTGAGCAATTCCTCCAAAGACATCAATGCACTTATCAGAGTTATCTAAAGATCTTTTAAGATCGGACTGTCCCTTTTAGGTCACAGAGAAAAAGATACATGAACTCTGGAAGTTCTAAATTGCCCATTCACTTCCTTAAAGGGTATTGTCCTTGAAAAGCTTGCAAAGGTTTAGCTAAGAATGGGTGTAGCCCTGTAGAGGCCTAGACTATAGCTGATCTATAAGCTCCACCCTCTAGACTGTGAGGACAGTCAGGGGAAACCTTACTAATCTTAATGGTGGGTGAGGCCGTGATTAAGGTGGTCTTGTCCTCAGGTTCTGAAGGTTGGGGAGAAATCTCAGGCTCCAGCATAGTAAAGGTTTTAGGATCCTGAGGACTCTGTCCTCCCTGTGGCTCATGTTTACATTTTAAAATTAAATGAGGTCTGTTTCTTAATGCAAAAAAAACCATTTGAACATAAGGCATTTCTGACCATTTTTTTTTTCCTTTTTACAATATCTTTTTAGTTGTAAAATAGTGTCATAATTGATACTTCCCTCTACATTCCATTTTGGCTCTAGTGGGTATGCAGGCCACCCACATGTGCAGAAAAATACTAAACAGCTGTTTTTCAGTGTGTATAGATCAAACGTCTTCCAGTGCGAAATGATGCACTCTAAAGGAGTAAGAGACTTTGACTGTGAGCTTCCCATATGGAATGCAAAAAGAGAGTTCTGGACATCTCCACCTTACCTCTAATTGATTCCCCCTCAAGGCATCCCATGAGTAGACCACTCCAGAGCAGGTAGATGCTTGTGGAGAGAGGAGAGACAAGATCCGACCAGCATATCCACCCTCAGATGGCACGCGATCTTTGCCTCCCAAAAATCTCCTGAACCGTGCAAACCATGTACTTACTCTTATAGAAACTCGTGTAACAGTAATGTCTATATAAGGAAGCATAACTGTTTCATAAAAAGGTGAGTTGGAAGCAGAGCGTATTTTCTTTTTTTTAAAATTTAATATTTTTATTGTTTAAATTTAACAATGGTTATATTACATATTTTCATCATCAGATCAGTTTAGATTAATACATATAGGTATATAAGATTTATCAAACAATTAAATATTAATCCTTTTAAATCAACATTACTTTTTTTCTTTTCCCCTTTCTTTTTTTTTTGAAAGTTGACATATTGCATATTGTCCTCACAATCGTTCTACAGAGTACAGTGTGTGGGCGTGACCCACCTCCCTATTGATGTTGCTTAGAAAAAAAAAAAAAAAGGAAAAGAATATACTTCTCTTTGCGCTAAGAGGAAGCAGATGCATACGCAGTCAAATGTTCTGCAGTTGCAGTGGGCCACTAGTGAAGCTTGTAATGGCAGAGCATATTTCCTATGGTGTTGAAAAACAAACTAACTTTTGAGATAAACAGAAGAGACAACTGACTGGAAGAATCTTGCCCTGGATCCTGGGGCAAAGGAATCTTCAAGGCACTTTTGTTCTTCCATCTAGTAGTGATCAGAGCAGCCTTTCTTATTAAATTTTTAGAGCTCACAGGTAAGAACTGATTTATTGTCTAGCAATCACATTTTACACATTGGTAGAAATCTTCCACTCCTAGTTAATATGTAAGGTACAGATGTAAGTCATCCCTGATAGCTGTTGTAAGATGTAAACTATTGTTTTATTTTATTGTTTCAGAACTTTTGTTTGTTTGTTTATTTATTTTTATGGCCGGTTCAGCCTGCCCTCAGGGCAGGCAGGGCTGATGCAGCATGTGGTGCTGGGGATCGAACCACGGTCCCTGCAAGCCACCTAAGCTTTCCTAAGCAGGCGCTTTAGACCACTGAGCCATCCTGCCGGGCTCTAAGATGTAAACTATTGCAAGCTGCTTCAGCCTAATTTCTGAAGGAGTGACTCATTTAACTGTCTTACTAGAAAACTCTAGTTTACTAGCAGAGAGAAAAAGTACAATAGGCAAAGGGAGATCTAATGGCCAAGAGCCACTTTCCACCAAGAAACTCCTACCCTTCAGGTGTTCTCAGTTTTTTTTTTTTTGACTCACACACCAGAGTTCAATCTCCAGCAAGGACTCTAGTTGTATTTCTGGTCAACATTCTGTCAGCCATAGACTTTGATGGGGATTCACCAAAGAACAGCTAGGGAAACCTGTCCTCTGCTTCAAAGAGTGGCAGCTGCTCTAGGAGCATTTACTAGCTGGCAGAGTAACCACTGTTTGTCCAAGTTCTATAAGGGATAGTTAAAGCCTGAACAAGATTACCTAGCATTTCACGGTGTAGGCTTTAAAGCCTAAAACTTAGTTGTTACACACTTAAATAATTAGGCCGAGGAGAAAAGGTTATGATCCTCTCTTGCACTTAAGATGTTTTGGTCCCATACATGTGCTGCTTTTGGAGATAGCTTCTTATGGTGTCACCCAGAAGCTGGTTCTCTCCCACTGTGTCTCAGGTTTAGCCTCCCGAAGGAGACCTGCCCAGAACACTAAGCCAGGACATGGCTTTTATATATGTCCTCTTGGACAGGCATAGTCCTCTTTGTCTCATCTGACCCAGAGACGGGGTATGTGTCCTTTTTCTAACGTGACTTCCCTGTCTTTGGCGTTAACAAACGCTCATTTTCTAAGGGCTTCACTTAGTTGGAACAGTCCATATCATTCTCCTAATTGTACATGCCTCTAAAAAGGAAAGTACAAAGAGGTGGGAAAATCAGGAGTAAAGTCAAAGCAAGGAAACCGAAACAGAGCAGCCCAACATTCCCTCTAGCATGTAGAGGGGGATCAGAGCCAGTCTATCCCAGTGAAACCTGTCCTCCAAGTCTTTAAGAAAGGTTGCCGACCTAATGTCATTTAGTTGGCAAAAGGAGTCTCATGTTTCATAGGCAGGCATGTATATTTTCTAAGTGTGAGCTACATTTAAGTCTCATTTGGCTTCCTACTGCTGTTCTCTCTAGCACTGTTGTCTAAAGTCACACAAGGAATACCAGTACATTTAACCTCTAGTTCAAATGCAACATAGGTAAGTACTCAATAGTTATAAAATGTCCCATTAGAGAAACATCTTAACCTTACAACATTTCCACATTTTAACTTAGATTTACCAACAACATTTTGACCAACATTTTAACAAAACCACGTAAGAGACAAAACATAGGCAATTGTAAGCAACTTTAACCGAACTGTGTGAGACAATAAAATATGAGCAATTATGAGCAATGGGCAAAGATATCAACATGTAAAGCATAAAATTTGTTACCTAAGTAAGTCCCAATTTGGAATTTATGATAGAAAAGCAAACTCCTACCTCTGTCCAATGATCTCGGTGGGAAACTTCCAAATGCTGCAGGGGAAAACAATCCCCAGCCTGAAGAGTTCATGTTTTCTAAAACCGAAGAATGAATTTTAGGAACAAACAGAGGTTATGAGCAGAATAGATTTATTGAGAGAAAGAAAGCTTCTGTCTGGGAAGAGGGACAGAAGGGGACCCGAGCAGGTTGCCCCTATTCAGAAGTTTTCTGTCCCCCCCCCCCCCAACCAGGGATTAAACTTAGGCCTTTGCGCTTGTCAGGGAAGCACTTATTCTACTGAACTATCTCCCCAAGCCTCAGAATTTTTATGTCTTTCTGACTCAGCTTTGGTAATTTGTATGTGTCTGGAAATCTGTCCATTTCTTCTTTGTTTTCCATCCTGTGAGAATATTGATGATCTTTAAAGTTTCTTTCTTTTTTTTAAAATTTATTTATTTATTTTTTCTTGTTTCAGAACTTTTGTTTGTTTATTTATTTTTATGGCCGTTGCAGCCTACCCTGAGGGCAGGGCTGGCACAGCATGTGGTGCCAGGGATCAAACAGTGGTCCCTGCAGCTGCCTGCAGGTGCCTGCAGGTGCTTTAGACCACTGAGCCATCCTGCCGGGCCCCGATCTTCAAAGTTTCTATGGGGTGTGTAATGATTTCACCCTTTTCATTCCTTATGCATAAATTTAAAACTTTTCTTTCCATTTTTGATAAGTTAGCTAGGGGGTCATCAATTTTATTTATTCTTTCAAAGAACCAACTCTTTGATTCATTAACTGTATTGTTTTCTTCATATTCATTGCATGTATTTCTGCTGTGAACTTTATAATTTTCTGCCCTTTTTCTAGTAGCAGCATAGAAAGGCAGCATAAGATTTTTTGGGCAGGCTCATTGTTTTCTTTGTGTAAATTTACCACTATATATTTCCCTCTTAAGACAGCTTTCGTTGTATCTCACACATTCCAGTAAGTTGTATCTGCATTTTGTTTGATTGTAAATATTGTTTAATTTCTTCTTTAATTTCATCTGTGAACCATTTATTGTTCAGGAGTTTATTTAGTTTCTTTGTATTTATGGAATTTTTGCAGCTGCTTTGTCACTAATTTCCAGTTTCATTATACTAGGGTTAGATAATATGCATAAGATAATTTAAATTCGTTTGCATTTACTTAAGCATGTTTTGTGTGCTAGTATATTGGTCTATTTTGTATGCAGCTGAGAAGAATGTGTACTTTGACTCTGTTGGGTGGAACACTGTGTAAAGGCTTATCTACTAAGTCAATTTCTTCCCAAGTTTGCTTTAGTTCTGTTATTTCTTTGCTGATTTTTTCTTAGTTGGTCTATCTCGTTATGTGAATGGGGTGTTAAATTCCCCCCTTTGTAATTTTGTTATTGCTCTTTTGATTTTTCATGTCTGTTAAAATTTGTCTTATATAGTTAGGTGCATATGTATTTATAATTGCTATCTCTTCCTCTTGCAGCTTTCCCTAAACAAGTATGCAGTGACTTTATCTCTTTTAATCACTCTTGGTTTGAAGTTGACATTGTCAGCAGCCAAAATAGCTACCCTTGCTTTGTTCTGGGTTCCTGTCACATGGAGTGTTGTTTTTCATCCTCTGACTTTCAGTCTATGAATTTCTTTTTTGAGTAAATTTGTTTCTTGTATGCAGCATATTGTTGGATTTTGTTTCTTTTTCTTTTTCTTTCTTTTTTTTTGTCTTTTTGAGACAGGGTCTTTCTATGCTGTTGAGGCTGGCCTTGAGCTCACTTTTGTAGCCCAGGCTGGTCTCGAACTCGCACCGATCCTCCTGCCTCAGCCTCCCGAGTGCTGGGATTACAGGCGTGAGCCACCACACCCGGCTGGATTTTGTTTCTTGATCCAGTCTGCCTGTCTGCTTCTTTTGATTGGTGAACTGAGGCCATATATATTGATGGTTATGACTGATATGTATTGGCTTATTGTTGTCATGATACCATGTTACTATATGATCCCTACTTTTCCTCTCTGTTTAATTGCTTGTTTTAATTGGTACTTCTTTTGGTTGTTGTTCTTGAAGTTGTGGTTATTTTTGTGTCTTTCTATGTCTCTGTATTCTTTGTAGGGTTGGATTGGTGAATTTCTTGATTTCTTTGTCCTGGAATTATTTTATCTCTCCATTAAATTTGATAAATAGTTCTGCTGGATGCATTAATCTGGGTTCAAAGTGGTTTTTTCTGCCAGACCTGAAATATTTTGCTCTAAGCTCTTCTTGATTTGATGATCTGTGTTGAGAAATTTATTATGATTCTGATAGGCTTTCCATTATAGGTGATCTGTTTCTTCTAACAGCTTTTAATATTCTTTTTTTTTTTTTTTTTCCTCAGTGTCTGGGATCTTGGTTATTAGGTTTCTGTGTGAAGATTTATTTTGATTATGGTTAGCTGGAGTTCTATGCGGCTCACTTATCTGTATGTAAGATTCTTTTCCTATGCTTCGGAAATTTTCTGCTACTACTTTTACAAATAGTCTTTTCATGGTATTTGTGTTGATTGCAGCTGTTTCACTGATACCTCTTAGCCTTATTTTTCTTCACATCATCTTGCAGTTGTATTTTTTATTATTTTTATTTTTTTCATTTCAATACTGCAATACTATCTTCAAGGTTTGAAATTCTGCCTTCAGTTTTGTTCAAGTGGTTATGCCAGTTTTTAATGGAATTCTTAATGTCCTGGATATCTATTTGAATCTGTTTTATGCATTCTAGTTTTTTCCTGTATAGGTCATTGAATTTTTCGATCAATTTCCTGTTCCCCTCTATTTGTATTTAATATGTCTTTATATGTACTGAGCAATTCTGTCGCGATTGCTTGCTTGCTTGCTTGCTTGCTTGCTTTCTGCCTGAGAGATGATTTCTAATTTGATTTCTCCATAGTTTTATGGAGCTGCTTTTTTTTTTTTTTACTTCAGTTGCCATCATTTCAGAAATTTGAGGTGTGGGCTTCCAAATTCTTCTATGACTTTGTCTCTTGGATTTGTTTTAGGTGAACTGGAGGTCTCAGATTTCCTTTTGACAATTTTGAAGCTCCCAAAGTTCACCCTGACCGTAGCAATGGTAGGGGAGCAGATACAGTGAGCAAGGCTCCCATTAGAGTGGGAGGGCAGTGTAGGCTCACCAAAGCTCCTGCTGTGTGAGTTCTGTGTGGTGTTCATCGTGGTCAAGGCTGGGGAGCAAGTTCCAGTCCAAAAAGAGTCTGATGATGAGGAAGGCAGGCCAATGCTCTACAAGGCTCTTTTGATGGTATGGTGCATGTAAGGTATGGCTTCCCAAGGCTCCCACGACTAGTGAGACAGGCAGCAGTTGCTCAGCAGCACTATAGTTACTGTGATGGTGAGAGAGGTGGTCATAGCTCAGCTGAGCTCCAGTGATGGTGGGAGGGAGGGGTGCCAGGCAGGGCTCACCACTACCTCTTAGCTGCCATGGGACCACCTGCCTTATATGATGGTGATAGAAGTGACCGCACCTCAGCTGAGCTGGGGGTGGGGTGGGCAGAGCTTGTCAGGTCCCTGCAGCTGTCCTCTGCATGCCTGGCTTATAGGACAGTGGGAGAAACTGCTTCAGCCCAGCCAAGCTCTGGCAAGGTTAGTCAGTTTTAACCTAGTCATACAGCAGCTTATTAAAAACTACTTGTAAGGTTTACCACAGACTTTATGTTGATGGAGTTCTGCTACTATACTCACTTCTCTGAGAGTGTTTTGTACAAGATGATCCCTTCAACTGAGTGTGCCATTTCAACTACAGATATTCTATAAAAAAGCAAAACATGTGATAGCATGTTTGTGGGTCATGTTTTCTCTTCTAAATGGACATACTAATCAAAAAAAAAAAGTGATACAATTAAGGGTTTTTGTAAGAAAATTAAATTCTAAAGTAATTTATCAGATTCCTTTCATTCACAATTATTTTACTATATTTTCCTTAAAATTAAAAACATTTTCTGATTAACCTGTCTCATTTTAAAATAGAATCCAATATGATTTGTGGCTATCTCAAGTTGGTGAGAGAGACCAACCTTTGAAATTTCATTCACACTAATTAATACTTTCCATTTTTGTATTTTGTAGGAAAAATCTATTTAAGATGATTTTTATATAAAGATCAAACTTGGTGTGAAGTTATTAGATCATCTTTGTGTTTTTCTGGATTTTTATTCTTGGTTCACCGCACAGATTACTGGGCTATATTTATATATTATAGAAAGCTGTATTATTAAAACTATGATATGAGAGCAAGTTAATTTAAAACAGTATTAAAAATAATTTCAAGTCTTTTCTGTCTTAGGGTATATAGGCCAAACACCCACACACACACATGTGTGGTTCTTTTTCCCTTATGGCTACATCAGAAGCTTTAGGCAATTAATCTTGATGTCTTAAGATTGAGGCCAGTGAAACGTGGCTTTTAAAAATTCTTTTTAAAGAAATTTCTCTATTCTTTGAAGGTAGTTCCCCAAAAAATTAAAAATTATTTTACTTTAAAATATTTTAGGGGCTGGGGAGATAGCTCCGTGGCACAAGTGCCTGCCTGGCAAGTGCAAGGTTGTGAGTTTGAACCCCAGTCCCACCAAAAAAAAAAAAAAAAAAAAAAAATTGTAATACTTAAGTGAAAGAAATTATATTTTCTTTGACTGTTTTAACTGATGTGTAGTGATTGCTTTATTAATTTTTATAATTTCTATCTGTGCTTTCCCAAGTAAATATATTACATTTTATTACATATATATATATGTGTGTGTATATATATACATATATATGTATGTATGTATATTGGGGATCAAACTTATGAACTCTCTGAAGATTTTTTTATTGTGCATATGCTTTAAAATATGACCAGTCTGAAAAAAAAAAAAAATATGACCAGTTTGAAAAGAAATTGATCTTGAGGCTTTTTTGTTTTACTAAACTGTTGGTGTTTTGGAAAGCTTTATGTGATGAGGTTATTCTCAGTACTGTAAAATTCTTCATGTAAGTGGAATTAATGTTCCATTTTTCCTTTTGTTTCTGGCTTATGTAATTCAGCATGATATCTTCAGGTTTTGTTCATATTGTAGCTTGTATCAAAATTGCATTCCTTCTGTTTCCTCCAATTAAAATATGTGTATTGCCTTTGTCATGCCTGCAATCCCAGCACTGTCAGAGGCTAAGGCAGAAGGATCACAAATTCAAGCTCACCCTGACAATTCAGTGAGACCCTGTCAAAAAATAAAAGGGCAAGATAGGCATCTAGATCAGTATGAAGGCATTGCTGGGGTAAGTACATTTTTTTTTTGACCTTTGTAACTTTTTTAAATGTTATAAAATATGTACTTAGTGTTGTGTACCTTAATGGCTACCTACCTTCAGGATGCTTCTTGTGTTGCAAAACTTAGCTCCAGACAAGTTGGAGAGAAACTTCCCAGCCTTGCCTTCCCTTGCTTCCTAGAAACCACATTTCACTCTGTGATTTCTGACCTCATATGAATTGTGTAGTGTTTGTCTTTCTGCGACTGACTTAATGTTACATAGCATAATGTCCTAAAGGCTTACCCATGATGTAGCGTTTGCCACAACTTCTTTTCAGGGCTATATCATACTTGAGTGTGCATGTTACATGTACTGTGTGTACATTCATCTGTCCCTGGATACTAGGATTGCCTCTGTATTTTAGTGATTGTGAATAGTACTGCTCTGAACACAGATGTACAATGCCTCCCTGAAGTCCTGCTTTTAGTGTTTTTGGTTATATCTTCTTTGGAAAAGCACCTGTTCATGTCCATGACTACGAATCTACTCATCCATTCATGTCAAGCTAATGCTCTACTCCTGAGTTATAGTCCTGCTGTCTTCTCCCATATTTCAATCACACATGCATCCAGGATATTAATCCCTTCTCAGGGACTTGCAAACATTTTCCCTTGTCCTATAGGTCATGCTTTTACTTTATAGATGATTTCTTTTGATACCCAAAATGGTTCAATTTTTTTTTTTTCTTTTTGAAACAGGGTCTTGTTGTGCAGTTCAGGCTGACCTTGAGCTCACTTTTGCAGCCCAGGCTGGTCTCGAACTTGCACCAATCCTCCTGCCTCAGCCTCCCAAGTGCTGGGATTATAGGTGTGCACCACCACGCCTGGCTTAAAATGGTTCAATTTTGATGGCATCTGTAATTTAGTTTTCTTTTGTTGTCCTGTGCCTTTGGTTTCATTAAAAAAAAAAAAAAAAAAAAAGTCTTCCCAACCAAATGTTAGGAAGCCCTCTTCTTAAGAGCTTATAGTTTAGTCTTTCATTTAGGAAATTACACACTTTCAGTTAATTGTTGTGTATGATGTGAGATAGCAATCCAACTTCAGTCTTTTTTGTATGCAGCTTCAGTTTTTCTAGCACCTTGGTTTAGGAGCCTCTTCTCCCTAGGAATGGCATTGGCACACTGGCCAGAAATTATTTCACCATATATATGAGGGTCTGTTTGTGAACTCTACTTCACTCCATTGGTCTGTACAGTGCCTGTACTCCTGTATGACATGTTTATTATCGCTTCTTAGTGTGTTTTAAAGTTGGGAAGTGTGAATCTTCTACTTTTCTTCCAATTTTCCAGAACTGAGATTCCTTTAACATTTCATATGAATTTTAGGAAGCATTTTTATTTCTGCAAAAAACTTTATTGGCATTTTGTAGAAATGGTATGAGCTTTGCAGACTGGGGTTTTACTGTTATTAATATTAAATCTTCAAGTTCAAAACATGGTGTAGCTTTGCATTTATTTATGTTGTTTTTAGCCTATTTTAGGGAAGTTTTGTGATTCTTTTTTTTCTTCCATAAGTCTTTCCAATTCTTGGTTAATTCCTAAGTATTTTTTTACTATTATAAATGAAATTATTTTCTTAGTTTCCTTTCCAGTATGTTCATCTTTAGAGTATATAAATGCAGTTGATTTTTTTTTTTCAAATACTGATTTTTTTTATCTAGCTCTATTACTGAATTTGTTTGTTATTTTTAACAGGTTTTTTTGGTTTTCTAGTATGGAGCTTTGAAAGTTTTTTACTTATGAGGTTATATCTGTGAACAGAGATCATTTTAATTCCTCCTTTCCAAACTGGATACTTTTACTTGTTTTCTTTTCCAATTACTCTAGCTAGTATTCTGTTGGCTAAAGGTGGTAGAAGTAGGCAACTTGAACATTTTCTTTTCTTTTCTTTCTTTTTTTTTTTTTTTTTCCGCAGGACTGGGGTTCACACACAACCTTGCACTTGCCAGGCAGGCACTTCTGCATTGGAGCTATCTCCCCAGCCCCTGATTTTCTTTCTTTTTTTTTTTTTTTTTCAATTCTTTTATTGTTTAAATTTAACAATGGTTATATTACATATTTTCATCATCGGATCAGTTTAGATTAATACATATAGGTATATAAGATTGATCAAACAACTAAACATTAACCTTTCTAAATCCACATTACTTTTTTATTTTCTTTTCCCCCTTTTTTTCTTTGAAAGTTGACATATTGCATATTGTCCTCACAATCATTCTATAGAGTGCAGTGTGTGGGCATGACCCACCTCCCTATTAATGTTGCATAGAAAAAAGAAAGAAAGAAAGAAAAAAAAACAGGAAAGAATATACTTCTCTTTGGACTAAAAGGAAGCAGATACATATACAATCAAA
>PVJA010054533.1:0-11527 GCA_004027025.1 Myocastor coypus
TTCTTCTACAGAGGTTCCTGACTTTTGTGTTGGGGCTCTGGCTGCTAGCTTTTGTGAATCCTGGTGGATGTGGTCTGTAGGTGGAGGTGGAGCTTTGGGATTGAGTAGTCCTGGTAGGCTCGTGGACCGGAACGATTGCCAAACGGGCTATTTGATGGGTTCAGTGCTGGAGCTTGGGCTGGAGGGGTTCAAAAAAAAAAGGGGGCGGGGCGGGGCGGGGAAAGGGAAGGCAGGCCAAGGATCCTGACCCAGCTGGTGCACGGGCTCAGCTCCCAGCGGTGGGGTTTGGGCTGGGCTGGAACAGGAAGTTAGTCGCGGGAACGCAGAGGCGGGGCCGAGGGGCGCAGGGGCTTACCCGCGGCGGGTGCGCAGGCTCAGCTCCCAGCGGTGGGGTTTCTGAAATTTATTTCTCATGTAAAAACTTCACACACGAAAGCAGGGCAGTCATCCAGCAGTCTTACCCCAGTGAGTCATCCGGGAACCCTAGTCTTTACTGTGAAGCTCAGGAAGGGACTGAGAGCTGACCCTACTTGCACATTAATAATTTGCTATGTCACAGTTTCATGGATGGAAGCAGATGGGACTTGTGGTGTAAAAACAAAGGACCATATTACTCATGGGCAGATTGGTAGAAGATCAGCATTTGCTTCAGTTACCTGAAACCTAAATATCACAGGATAGCTAAACAAGGCAGGACATACTTGTGCTGACCATGATTTGCTTTATAAGAGAACAACTCCAAATTTAGGGCAATTATGGGCAATAAGACTGTCTTAATGTGGTCTCAGAGGAATTTGTTATCTGAGTGTTTATTCTCCTGAGTGGCTGACACATTTGCCTTTTGCTCTGGGGGAAGACACATCTCTAAATTTCAAGACTGTTCACCACTATATAAATAGCATCAAAACAACAAAACAAAACAAAACAAAAAAAACCTGAATAATCCAGTTAGTGCCTCTGTTCGCAAATGCACAGAATAGCACCACCACCCCAGAATTCTTTCTTAACTCTTTGTATCTGTTCTCTGGAGCAAAAGTGGTAAATTCTGGCCTACAAGGAAAGAGTAGTCTGTCTTCTATTTTTGTAAGTAAATTTTTGTTGGAATATACCCATTCATGTTCATGAACTTAATTCCTTGGCTGCTTTTGGTGGCAAAAATCAGAAGTCACAGCAGAGACCACGTGGCCTCTACACAATGTTTGCTAACCTCTGCTAACCTGACGCTAATGTCAGGTGCTCCTCCATTTAATTGAAATAGGCAGGTGAGCACCATGTCCACAGTCCAGTGTACAGGAAGCAGGAAAAGAGGAGGAAAGCCAAACCATTTCCTGTCTCAAGGGTGTGACTCAGTAGGTGACCCCTGCCTACTTCTTACTGGCCAGTGTGAAATCATGTGTTAGGCTAGCAGTGCCCACAATTTACTACTTTGAATGGTGGTCTTGGTTTCAGTGACTCCAACTTGGAGGACTTATATTATGCTTGTGTCTAATATTTATTGCAGTAAAAGGGTGTAAAGCAAAACAGGGAAAGGGAAAGGTACATAGGAAAAATTCCAGAGGAAACCAGCTTCAAATGTTCCTTCAGGGGGCTGGAGAGATAGCTCAGTGGAATAAGTGCTTGCCTGGCAAGCACAAGGTCCTGAGTTTGATTCTTGGTACCACCACAAAAAAAAAAAAAAAAAAAAAACCAAACCAAACCAAAACAAAAAACAACAACAAGCAAACAAACAAAAAAGAACACACAAATGTTCCTTCAGCAACAAGTGGTGGTCACGTGTATAAAATACTATCTACTAGAGAAAACCACTCAGAGACTCCACACCCAGTATTTCTTTGGGTCTTGTAGTTCACCTGCTGTTCACCTTTTGCTTGACTGCACCCCAAATTATAGGCTCCCAACAAGAAGTTGTTTAGCATGAACTATATTTCTGTACAGTGTATGTGCAGTGAACCATTCTTATTCAGGGATTAGTGAGAACCTTCCTGAAACCCAAATTCCTATAAAACAACCCAGGATCAGCCTTACGGGCATGACTTTTTAAGGATAGCAAACTCGCCTGCAGTGGTAATCCACACTGTACAAACACACACGTGGCTGTAGTAGAGGATGGGCCTGTAGTTTAGCTAAGTGATTGTCCATTTTTACAAACATGAGGGCTAGTTATGGAGAATTATTAGCACTATCTTCTATGTAAGAAACAAAGAGAGACTAATGTAGGGTTTTGCCACTCTAGCACTATTGATATTTTGGGCTGAATAACTGTTTCTTGTGGGCAATTGTTGCACATAAGCCAGTAGCACCTCTTTCAATCCTGACAATTGAAAATATTCCCAGATATTACCACATATGCTCAGAGTGAAGGACAGAATGTTCCAGTTGAACTTCAAGTTTAGTGTGGCCTTCAAGTTAGCTATACCAGGCCTTCTTGGATTCTTATCATTTTAGTGCAGAATGAGAGGTAGAAGATAGTACTGAGGGTACAGACTGGGAAAGCTTACAGAGCAGCAGTCATGCTGTAATGAGGGGGTTCAGGTTTTTAAAGTCACTTGAAGATAAGAGGAGCTGCTGAATGAGGTTTAGACCAAGGATCACATTTGTAAGAAATTTGACCTACATGAGTGGAGAATTCATTGAATGACCAGCAACTGGAGTCAGGGAGACTAACCACTTGCTCGGGTGAGAAATTCTGTGGCACAAAGTGAAAACATGGGGAATTGAAAAATCTGTAAATAGGAAAAAGAAGATTTGGTTTCTGGTTGGAGACAGGACCGCTGCTCAAGGTTTCACTTCAGTTATCTGGGTATACAAGTTACCATTGAGAGAGGCAGCAAAGCACAGGAGAACTAGCGCAGGAGAAAAATGCTCAGATTCTGGGCTTGCTGAGTTCAAAGTAACTGTAAGCCTTCCAATACGAGGTGGAAGACACAAATCGGCCATGATGGACACATGGTGTGCTGTAGGCAGCAACACACACAACCTGCACACTACCAGTGGGGACCTAGGTTTCATTTCTACAAGACAATATAAAACTTCATGCTTTACTTTCAATGCTATGTAAGACAATTCTAGAAAGCCTTGTGGGAGAAGAGGTTGGCTCTCTCATTTGCACTTTATTTAGCTAGGTTTAAAAGATTACAAATTACTAACTACCCAAACATATTAATTTCTGTCTGGATTAAGTGTCATATTTTGGGAACAATTAATATTTTGGCTTTAGTTTAGTTTTTAGCAGACTGTTCTCTGCTTTAAGAATGCAGAATCTGTCAGCACACAATAGAAATAATCCTTGTAGGGTCTGAAGGACAAAAATTTAGACAAAGAAATGCCTATTCTGAAGTTAAAAAAAATTTAAAAGATGTCCTTTTCTACTGAAGACTAGATATGAAAGAGCTCCTTGTCTTTTAAGGAAGGGCATGCCAGAGGGCATGCTATGCCTCAGAGTGTTTGCATTCTGTCAGGCAAAACATGCGCTAGGCAGCTTAAGAATCGATTGAAGATTAGTTACTTTAATTAGTAACCAAGGCACAAAGAGCTAAATGTAAGAGCATGGATTCTGGACTGTGAGCCACTGTATACCTTAACCTGTAACAGCAAAGGCAAGCTCTTGTACACTTCTTTGTAGAGTTTGATTTGAGAGTAAGCAGTGGGATGAAATTCCAGTTTTAGTCCTTAATGATTCGAGCGCAGATGTTGCTGCTGACAGGAAGAGATACGTTCAGTGTTGTTTCTCCATTTTCTGAGCAAGATTTGACATGTGCTAAACCAAAATAGAAATCTGAAGAATTGAATCAAGATGTGTTGAGAGGACTTTGGGGGAAAGAAGTGATGAGAGAAGCAGGTCTGGATAGACAACACTAAGCTACAGATAGAAACTAAAAAAAAAAAAAGCAATTTCCCAGAAATATGTGCTTTGACAAGCTGACTTATAAATTTGGTTGCTTTTAGCAAGAAATTTTAAAAAATACAGAGGATACACAGCCAAGATACCATCAAGCTAAACACACCATGTTTATCGTTCCTCTACTGGTGTTTGTTCACATAACGATAAGCACTTACAGATTTCTTGGGAAGCCTGTATTTGGGAAAATACGATCAGGTGATGGAGAGATGGGCCGTGTTCCAGGTCACAAAACTGCCAGGCTCCCTTCTGACTCATGGCTGACTGCTGGGGAATGCACCTAATATCCATTAACAAGAAGGATGAGCAGATCCTGTTAACATGGGAGACACTGATCTTCATAGATCCCTTCTTTTAAGGAAAGAACATAGCATTGTCCCATATGGCTGCCATGTAGTAATACTGACCTGGCACAGCTCCAAGCGCTAGATCCTTGGCCTTAACATTGTCACGTCTTAAGCATGGAACAGTTGTGTATCCTTTACTGCCCGTGAGAGCCAGGATTTAATTTATTGCTTCAATATCTCTTTCTCCCACCAACCATTCTCGATGAATTGTGAAGTTTTATTCATTACTCTTGAATTCCTACCACATCTCCTCCTCCTAGTGACCATGTACATTTGTCTTGCTTTTCAAACTGGAACTGTAGACTTTATAAGCATCATCAGGGCTGATGGCTTCCCATTTAATGTACTAGGTTTGCATCAGCCCAGCATGTCCCAAAGCAGCGTGCTAGACCTCATGACTATCAATGTTCATACTCCATGTGTCTATTTCTCATGTGCAGATTAGCCAATTAGTAAACATTAAAAATTAACTTCATAAAATGACTAATATATCTATGACTAGTGCTTTTCAGATATATTTTCCTTCAGTTGCTCCTTGTAGCAATATTTGTTAACCATTATTCTAATCATTAGAATCATAAATTTTTGCCATCATGAGCCTAGAACAAACAAATTTCACACACAACGTGGTGACTAGGTGAAAACTGTGAATAAGAAATGGAGTTAAAACCCAGGGAAAGGACAAGGGCTGCTGCAGTTTGCTGAGACTGTTAGAGCAGGGGTAGTGGGCTCATTACTACCACTAGACAAGAATGGTTGAAAACAAGAAGCAAAGTCCCAGGGTGCATGAGGAGTGGGCCACCTGGCAAGGAGCAGCAACATGCAGTGGAAGGCAGCTATAGACACGGGCGTCTGGGGAGCCAGGGCACTGGGCCGAGGCGAACACCTGACTTCGTCCTTCACAAAATCTTCTCTCTTCTTTGGTGCCGTTAATTAAGCCCTATAGATTATAGCTGATATTATTTTTTAAAAAAATTCTTATTTATTCATTTGGTATAGACTCTGGCTACACAGCTTGGGCTCGTAGTGATCCTCCTGTCTCAGCCTCTCCAGTGCTGCAATTACAAGCATATGCCATCATGGGGCTGGTGTAGCATGTGGTACTGGGGATCGAACCCAGATCTTTGCACTGGTCAGGCAGGCACTTAGATCACTGAGCTCTCTCCCCAGCCTTTGCTGGTATTATTAATACTAGCTTCTTAGGCCAGAGTAGTATGAGAATGCAGGCAAGCAGATCTGCAGAGGTGAAGGGTGATATCTCACACAGAAGAATGTGACGGGAGCTTAGATCAGCACTTCTGCCTGTCAGCAGAGATACCAAAACAGGGAGAGAGGCTTATAACACACACACACACACACACACACACACACTCTTAAGCCCTATCTCCAGTAAGTCTAACCTTACTAGATCTAAGGTAGTACCAGCAAATTAGCATTGCCTGTACTGCTGTTCTACAGATCACAGTTTTGTGTGGCTCCAGCCTGCTACGCTGAGATAAGGCAGTACCAAACGCTAAGATACCTAATGGTGGAGTGTCCACTATACTGGACTAGCTGGAGAGATTTTTTCCTGTACTTTCTTTGCACACTGTTAGCAAGTTTGCTTTTAACACAATTTTTTTCATACTTAGAATTCAGCAACAATGACAATTTTGAATTTGCAAGTAAGGATGTAAAGCTTATTAAGGGCTTAACACATTTTCACGTGATTCCTGAGTAAATGTTCCTCTCAGGAAAAGCTATTGCCTCGTTCAGAGTAAGCTATAAATATTTCATTTCCAATATGCACAAAGGTTAGCCTGTGTACAGACACAGATTTTGCCTTTGCAGTCTATGTAATTTTTAAAAACATTATAAAAGAGAATTGGCATTAGGTGATTTCATTTAAAATATTTTTCTTTGGGCCAGCAAGATGGCTCAGTGGTCTAAAGCATCTGCTTAGGCAAGCTTAGACAACTGCAGGGACCCGAGTTCGATCCCCAGCACCACATGCTGCACCACCCCCACTCCCAGGGCAGGCTGAGCCAGCCATAATATAACATAATATAATAAATAAAATATTTTTATTTGATAATATTTTTTCTTTTTCTTTTTTTTTTTGATAATATTTTTTCTAAGGTGTGATGGTTATCTTTGTGTATAGCCTTCACTGGGCTACAAGAAGCATTTCTAGGTCAGCCTGTGAGCTCTTTCTAGAAGAGACCATCACTTGAGTTTGTGACCTGAGAAAAGCAGATAGTTCTTCTGAATGTGGTGGCACCGTCCAACCTATTGACCCCTGAAGAGGACAATATGGCAGAGGGAGGGCCAGCTCACTCTCCACTTGATCTAAGACATCCATGTTTTTCCACTGTAGACTTTGACGATCCTGATTCTCAGGCTTCTGGAGTCTGGAACTTTGACCATTAGCCTCTTCTCGCAGGTTGTTAGGCCTTTGGATTTATTCTGGATCATGCCACCAGTTCTTTTTAGTGAAGATTGTGGGATCTGTTGACCTTCCAAATTAGAGGAGTTAATGATGCAATTCCTCTTAATATATGAATATATATATATATATATATATATATGTATGTATATATATAAAATGGAATCTATATGGAATTATATAATTTAGAATTTTTCTTAGAGGTAATCTCTATATATGTATGTATGAATGTATCTATTTTCTATTTATCTATCTATCTATCTATCTATCTATCTTCAGTTCAGTTTCCTGGAGAACTCTAATACACAAAGGAGCCATATACTAAAAATAAGTCAAACAAAACATCTAAAAGAAAAACACAGAAAAGCTTGGAAAGGCATCTCTCTGAGATTTTTGGGCAAAAGCCAAATTCTTTCTTATTTGCTATTCCCTGTTAGCATCATCTGATGAAAGTGATGCAGAGTCGAATGACAACAACAGTGCTTAGTGCTGAAGTACTCAAGGGCTTGGAAACGAGAAAGAACAAATGGCGAGGTCGATCCCACCCACTGTACACGCTAGACCAGTCTCATTTCACCTGATGTCTGCTTACTGCGTTTTGCATTAGCTGTTCCTAATGTCTCTCTCCTTTGTCAGTCTAGATTGTTACTAGAGTGGACTGAGCTCTTGTCCTGCTCCTTTACTTCCCACTTGTCCTGTGCTAATTAACTTCTGACTCCCAGCTCTTCCAAAATCTCCATGACAACTGCTGACTTTGGTTACTGGACTCTTTCAGCAGCAGCAAATGCTGTGGCCTCCTTGCTGCCTTCTCTGGTTTCTCTGATGCTTTTTTCTTTGCCGTCACCTCCTACATCCCGTGGGATTTCTACGTACAGCCTCTCTCGATCAGACTGTCTTGGACATTCTTAAAGTTGTCCAGATCATCTGGGCTGCGTAATTTCATCTGTAACCTTCAATCCTAAGGGGAACCAAACTCATTCACATTTTTCAGACTCCTATACCACTCGTTTTTTTTTTTTTTTTTTTTTTCTTGAAGTTGGTCTTCAATTGCACTGCATTTCAAATTTGCACTGCAATTTTTGAAAATCTTTTTCCTAGATCTTGCTATTGAACTTTAAACAATTTTTTCCTCTGTTCCTCCAGCTACCCATTTATTATGTTCTTTTTATTTATTTATTTTTTCAGTACCAGGGATCAAACTCAGGACCTTACGTTTGCCAGGCAAGCACTTATTCCACTGAGCTATCTTCTAGGCCCATCATCCCTTTATTACATAAAATTATTTTTTCTTTCAGCTTTGCACTTTCCTCGCAATTTTTAAAGATATAAATAAGAAAGGAGGAACCAGATAGAAAAGTAATGTTGTGCACACAAAGGATTCTGTCACACTGCATTCTTGCTCCCATTAGTTGGTGCCTCTCACTCTACCTTCCCTTGAAATGATGGCGTCTTCCCCATGTTTCCATGACTGTGTTCTTATCACTGGCTTTCCTCAGACATTTCTGAGATTCTAACAACCTTTCTGAAAGGAAACAATGAATAATTTGCTTCTCTGGAAGATTCCTTCCATTTGAACTTTAGGCTCAATATGGCAGCTGTCTCCCCTTGGCTGGCCTACATCTGAGTACTGAGCGTTCTCCAGGTGCTACTCAGATCCTCCTTAAACATTACTTTTCTCTGGGATTGACATTTAGTTGCTCTCCTTTCCTCCTCCCAGTGAGCTGGCCATCATCCTTGGTCTCATCTTATTCCCTCAGGACTCATCTGAAACCAGTCACTAAGTCTGAAGGTATTTGATACCAAGTTCTAAATACACTTGTTTTCTAATTTTTATCCGTTAACCCTAACTTATCATTTATATATCTCCTGAGCTCTCTAACTTATCATTTATATATCTCCTGAGCTCTCTTTGCACCTTTCATCAACCACCAACACTAGCTCTCTGTGAATCAAATTTCTTTATCATTGGCAAAGTGACATAAAATGAGAATAACATGTTTATCATTCCATGCTTCACTATTTAGAGCACGCTGATGCCTTTGCTGTAGTCTATAGGGTTCTGGGCTCCGCCCACCCTTCAATACCATAGCTTCTCTGAAAGCTTCACTGATCCCTCTCCAACCATGCTGGTCCAGCTTCTGCCTTGGCTTGTGCTTTTCCCTCCCTCCCAGTGTCCTTTGCACTCCTCTGGTTAGTTCTCACTCATCATTTTGTGCTCTTGTGCTACACAGAGCTAAATGATTCACCTTGGCATTTCTGTTCCCATTGCGTGTGATTTATTGTGTTGCATTTTCATGTCCATTTGGTCTCTGTTTCTCTCCAGATTGATATCTTACAAGGTACAGAAAATTCAAGGTTAGTGGAGGAAGAAAATCACTGAACTGAAAATCATGATGATTTGCAGTCAGGCTTAGCTCAGCTATTAATCTGTAATGAAATCCTGAATAAGTCATTGCCTGTCTCTGGTCTGTAGTTCATAGAAGAGTCTTGGACCACATAAACATAACCTGCAATGCTCCAATTCTATCCTGTACCATCCATATTACTTTTCCATGTTCCAGAAAGTATTCACATACTACTCTTTCTTTCTGCAGACTTATCTAAAATAGTTGTTTTCAAACTCTTGTTCTCCATGGCACTTGAAAAGATACAGATGGCTGGGCCCTATTCCAAGACATTCTGGTTTCTTTGGTCTGGTATAGTACTCTAGCTTCAGGACTTTTTCAGAAACATTCCAGATGATTCTAATATACAGCCAAGATTAAAAAAAAATTGACATCGGCAGTGATTCTCTAAATGTGGTTTCCAGACCAACAACATCAGCATCACTTGGGAAATTGTTAGAAATGGACTCTCAGAACTCTTGAATTGAGTCTCTATAGGTGATTCTGATGAACCCTGAATGAGTACCTCTTGAGAGGCTTCCAACTGTTGCCCACTAAGTAGGAGTCAGAGATCACTGCCATAGTTTTAGGGCAACGTGTCCTGGCTCTTTATCTTTAAAGATGTTTCCCCAGACAAGCAACAGTCAGCCTCAGAGGAAGTGTTTATGCTACAACTACATCTTTTGAAGAGAGTATTTCCTTTGCTAAATTAACTTTTTTTTTTTTTAATGTAGAACATAAAATAGGGTGATGGAATGTGTTTTGGAGAGCATTAGGTATATCTGGCTACGCTCAGGATATTAGTGAGAATAAGGCACAGATATTCCTCACATGGAAAGGGCATAGTTTTAGGGCAACGTGTCCTGGCTCTTTATCTTTAAAGATGTTTCCCCAGACAAGCAACAGTCAGCCTCAGAGGAAGTGTTTATGCTACAACTACATCTTTTGAAGAGAGTATTTACTTTGCTAAATTAACTTTTTTTTTTTTAATGTAGAACATAAAATAGGGTGATGGAATGTGTTTTGGAGAGCATTAGGTATATCTGGCTACGCTCAGGATATTAGTGAGAATAAGGCACAGATATTCCTCACATGGAAAGGGCCATTGGAAACAGGCCTTTTGAAATTGCTGATGGCATTTCCTCTTCCTTCTATGTATGTATAAAGCTATTTGCTAACTTTTCCCACAAAATCTTGCATGAAATATATGGTCTGGGGCTAGGCTACAAGAATGTCAACATGTGCAGAATCAAATAGTTATCCTAATCAGTGTCCTGTGAAATGAGGGGGCATTGGTTTTATTATTATTTACTTACTCACTTTTATATTATGGCCAGCTTAGCCTACCCTGGGGTTGGGGTTGGCACAGCATGTGGTGCCAGGGATTGAGATGCAGTCCCTGAGGTAGCCTAAGCTTACCTAAGCAAGTGCTTTAGATCGCTGAGTCATCTCCTCAGCCCGAGCATTGGTTTTAGAGCCATAAAACCTGCCTGATTTTCCTTTAGCAATGCTATTTCAGCTTCCCAAGAGGATTTGCTCACAGGACCTCTTGTCCTCTAAGACAGCAGCAGATCATAGACTCATGAGGTGTTCTCCACTCTCAACCCATCCTGCCCATACAGTGTAGACGGCAGATGCTCTATGCCACTCACAAATGGATTTCCAACTCTGAAGTTTCCTTAATTGTCTGAGAAGTCTCTCTTTCTGAATTATGGAGCTCTGAAAATGTATGTATTTAATTATTACAGTATTCCTGAACAAAATGTTTCTATTTGTAAACAACTTGTTTTATAACTACTACATTTTAAATAACCATTACTTGTGTGATTAATGGGCTAGCTCTATCAATAGACTAAATTTTACTAAGACAAGATGGCATCTTATTAACCATAGTGTAATCAGCATCCAACACTTGATAAGCAACTGATAATTAGTGAGTGGATGAAGCACTGATGGCCGCTCCAAGGGCAATATCAAGGTGGAGAAGATATGGACAGCTTGTATCACAGTCTGTGCCAGTGTAGGGACAAAGACAGACTGAAATTAAAAAGCTAAATTCTCCCTCTTAAATATAAGGGAAGAGACTTCACCCCTGTTTCTTTTTTTTTTTTTTTTTTTTTTTTTTTTTTTTTTTTTTTGTCTTTTTGAGCCAGGGTCTCGCTATGCAGTTCAGGCTGGCCTTGAGCTCACTTTTGTAGCCCAGGCTGGTCTCGAGCTCGCACCAATCCTCCTGCCTCAGCCTCCCGAGTGCTGGGATTACAGGCGTGAGCCACCACGCCCGGCCACCCCTGTTTCTTTTTTTAGAAATTTTACTTTTAGGGCCAGCCAGAGAACTCAGCAGAGTAAAGCACCTGTTTAGGCAGACCCAGGGACCAGGGTTTGATCACCAGAATGCTGTGCAGTGCTGGCTCCACCTCTGGGGTACGTTAAGATGGTGACTGAGGGCCCGGCGGGATGGCTCAGTGGTCTAAGG
>PVJA010054534.1:0-11528 GCA_004027025.1 Myocastor coypus
GATTCAGACAACCTTGAATTCACTCTGTAGACCTGCACTGAAATTCCCAGTGATCCTCCTGCCTCAGCCTCCTGAATACTGGAATTACAGACTTGTACCACCACATCCAGCTTCAATTTAAATTTGTAAAGTTAGCCTTATAGGCCCATTTTTCTCAGGATTTCTTTTTTAAAATTAGACACGTTCTGAGAACTCTCCAAAAAAATAAAAATAAAAATAAAAAATAAATGCTTCTTTTTCTCAATTGAGTCATTTTAGGAAATAAACATAAAGTATGAAATATAATTTTTTAGAAGTGGGGTTTACATATAAGTTAGGAGAGTCTGAAAAGTCTTCAGGTCTATTTCCTCATGTTTGAAATGGTGCCGGGAAAGGGAGGTAAAGGATTGAGATACATCATGCCTAAACTTGCTACATGGGCTGGAAATATATCATGCTATGAATCCATTGACAATTTCCATTTAACTCACAGGAGACCACGTTTGTGACCCCAAAGTTAACAGAGGGCATGTTATTAACAACGAGTTACCAACACTGATTGCTGCGCAGTTAATATCATGTTCCCACAGACAAAGGGAAGTTTAAAGCTCTCTACAAAACTCAGGTAAGTCTAATCTATGGTAGAGATGGATAATGCATGTTTAAAGTAAAATTGAGTCTGGAGATATAACTCAAAAACAAAGAATGTGCATAGTTTCCCGGGTCCAATTCCAACAACACAAAGGAATTAGTTAATTTAAAAGGTAAGTATTTTGATCATATTTGATTTCATTGTTTAAAAGATTTCTCAAAATTTCACTTTATTTGGCCATATCTCTAAATACTCTCTCTGTATTTCACTTTCTAAGGCTCTGAGTGTGGATATTTAGGGTTTTGTTCTTTGAGGACATACACTTTGATATTAACCCTTTAATAGTTTCACTGTATAGTTTCTTTTGCTGAGAGAAAATACTTATGGTCAGGAGGAGCCCATGGTACTTAGCTGTTTTTAATGAATTGCATTTACTTAAAACCTTTTAACCTCTTCATATACTCAGGTACCAAATGTCACATTAATGCACCCTTCTCACCTGTGCCCAGCATTCCATGTACAGGAGGTGGAAACTATTTTGTGTTTGTTTCTGTGCTTGATGCAAAAGAAAAAAATGGGGAGTCCACTTGGAGGGAATTCTGAAATTAGTTTACAATTGTGATTTTCATCACAAAAATCACCGTACCTATGCCAAATGTGCTTGCAATACTATGTCAAATTTAGCTGACTGTCCAACAGGCTTCATAAGAGTGGCTTGACAGAGGCAACATTCTCCCTTCCAAGTACTAACCAGTTCCGACCCTGCTTAGCTTCCGAGATCAGACAAGATCCAGCGTGTTCGGGGTGGTATGGCTGTAGACCAGAGGCAACATTCTAATGTTCTTCCATACGTGCTTTTCTTTTATTGAAATTGTAATAAGGGAAAAGGCACTGGGAATAAGATGATAAGATAGTCTAACTGTTAAACATGTTACTGCTCCAAAATAAATGATAAAAGAGATAAAGGCTCAAAATATTCAACTCTGAATTTTTTCATGATACTTTAATATTTTTTAAGTTAAGCATATTCAACTAAATGCTGAACTAGAAGGCTCAAAGTTCCTCAGGCTATTAAAATGTGGTAATAGGAAGAGAAACATATTTTTAGAAATTTTAATTAGAATGACTTGGTTACATATAATAGAAAGAAAAGCAAAATAATAGTAATGGAAAGAAGAAAGAAAAAAGGAAGGGGAAAGGAAGGAAAATAGGGAAGGAAAGAAAACAAGAAATCAAAGATTTGGGGAGGAAGGGTCAAAAGAGAATAAGAGAATGAGACAAAAACACATCCTGAGATAAGAGAAAGAGGAGGGAGAAAAAGGAAGTGAGGGAAAGAAGGAAGGAAGGAGGGAGGAAAGAAAGAATGGCAGGGATAAAGGAAGGCATAAAATGGAAATAAGTTTCCTTTTTGCATAAAAACATAGGCACGCAGTTTAGAATTGGTAAAGTGACTTTAAGCCATACTTAGTAGCCCAGGCTTCAATCTTTCTGTTATGGTATCATGTCAGGAAATTTCTATTTCCTCTTGGGACCATTTCGTGAATAGGCTACCTGCTTGGAGTTTAGCTGTCACATTCTAATTGCTGCTTTAACACAGTAGAAACAGGATAATCAATTTCCTCTTAGCCAAGTCACCCTGTTTACAAACATAGCCAAAATAATTTTTCTTGTATCTCTTTGTCCAGAACTTAGTCATAAGACTATACTTAGCTGCAAGCGAGGCTGGAAATAATCTCTAATTCGGAGAAGCAAGAGAATTTCTCCTTAAAGAACAAGGTAATAACATTGGGGTAAATAGCGAGAAGACTCTGTAATATACATGCTTAAATGCATATGATGTAAACTATTTTCAAAGGAGTATTCTACTATGGAAAGAGATTGAGGGTTGCTATTGAAAGCTACCCCTCACAACAAACTGTAGACTAGGCGGGGGGATGAGTCGAGTCCTACCTGCTAGGAGCTGGACTTAGTATGGTTTGAGGATAACGAACTTCTAAACAGAAAAAAGAAGTCTCACTGTTTGTACAGTATTTTCAGTTCATTAGAGACATTATTAGAATAAGAATTGGGGGGTGTGGCAATGCCAGGTATCCAAGAAACTTGGTGATATCTATGCTAAGAAAAGGGTGCACCATAGATGAAAGACAGAAATTAAGGCTTTGCCATCACAAAGACCTGATTGGAAATTGGAGTCCTGCCATTGTCCCCTCTTCTCTCAAAACCTTGGTTTCTTAACTCCAAAATAAGGGAGGAATCACAGCTCTGGAGTTGCTGTTGCTCCTTTAAAGTAGGAATCCTATAAAACATGTAATGCCTGGTATTTATATGCTTAATAAACAAGCAGCTATTAGAGTAATTATCATGTGTAGTTTTTGCTTCTGATTTGCAACCAGGTAAGCAATCAAACGCTTCCAAGCCATAGAAGGTGGTGCTTAGCGCTGCTACTGGGAAGTCCACCTTCCACTTTTTCTTGTCTTTTCTCCTGCTTCTTAGCGAGTTCTGCATGTGGCCCTAATTAGGTCTTACTTGCCACATCTTGGGATGCTCAACTATATTCACTTAATAATAGTGAGCAAACTCACGAATTACTATCTCAAATTGAGGGAAAGTGCATAGTCTAAAAGTATCATCTTTATGAGCAATAGGGGAGGATAATGAGAGCTTTGACTCCAGCATTAAGCTTGAAAGCCTACTGAGTCAAGGGTTCAAGACACCTCCAGATCTTAGTTTTCTTACCTGGAATTCGGAGATGGTAATCCATCTAGAACACTGAAGTCAGCTTCTAGCCTGTTGTAATAATCTAATAAGTGGTGGTGGCTACAACATTATGACGAGAAAGTGTGGGAGACAGGAAAATTGACATTCGTTGGAACCCTCCTCTGTACCTCAATGCCAGCACTACGCTTTATATAAAAGATTTATGTAGCTTTTATTCCTTGCACAATCCAGTAAGTTTCCAAACCTCTTTGATGGCTTGAATGTTTGTGCTTCTTCCACAATTCATGTTGAAACTTAAATCCTTAATGCAACAGTATTAAGAGGTGGGACTTTTAGGAGGTCATTAAGTCAAAGAACACAGCCCTTATGAATGGGATTATCCACTTTTTCAAAAGGATTGGAGGAACTGGGTGGGCCCTGTTCTGTGTCTTCACTCTTCTTCAGGTGAACATTCAACGATGGCTCCTTTGTCACGTGATGGTGCAGCACAAGGTACAGTCTTGGAAGCAGTAAGCAACTCTCACCAGGCACTGGCTGGCTGTCACATTGCTCAGGGTCTTCCCAGCCTTCACGACTGGGAGGAATACCTTTCTTGTCATCTAAATTACCCAGCCTTGGATGTTTATTTATAGAAGCACAAAGATGCCCTTTTCACAGATGAGGACAAAATGCTTGGAATGATAAAATGACTTGTCACAGCTGGAGACCTAACCCGCTGCCTCAGTGCTGCTTGGTCTCAGGTCTGAAGGCAGACTTCTTCCCACTCAGTAACAACAGAGGTGGACTCATGCCAACCTCTAATTCAACTCCTTCATACCCCCAAGAGGCAGAACAAAGTTTAGGATGCTGGTTCTAATGACTTTTGAAATACACTGGCCTCAAAAGAATACTTTCAGCCTTTGACATGGAGATTACTTTCATCATGGCATTGATCATCCAGTATACTTTTAGTATCAAAGTAACTCAATCACAGTGAAATTCTAGAAAACTCATTGTTGGTGCAGTTTTATTATATTTAGATGTTATTTGATTATGTACCTCCAAACTAAAATTCCTTTTGGACCGTCATTTAAATATTATACCTGGATCTGAAACAGTTAAATAAAATGAACATCATTTTTAAATGATAGCTCTCATGTAAGAAACGTGTATTTATAGATCTTCTGATAATTCTCTGCATTAATTCCTTGACTTCAAAATGACCTGAGAAGGTCAATAATTCCTGTAATGTCTGTGAGTGGCACATTTCATCCCTAAGTTAACTGAAAAGCATATAAAAGCTCAGGCAGTCAGAAAGCGCCCAAACAGCTATACAGCTAAGATGACCCCAAAACGCATGTTAATCCCTCCAAGGTCAATTGTAATTTATGTTCAATTAACTGACTCAAGAAACCTGTTTCAGACAGAAGCCAGAAATTAGGCAGCCTGTTGCTTGACTTCTTAGCCTGGAACACGTTTTGCGATAGCCACCATCAGCAAGAGGCTATCAGTTGGAATTTCTGTAATTGGGCAGTTAATTCTCTTCCACACTGCCCAGCTGACCGCACTGATTCATTCCAAGAATGTGCTAAAAATCTGGATGGTTTGGGAAGAAAATCTATTATTTCTGTCGTCGTTGGGGACCATGCACATGAATATAAGAGGCAAGCTCATCTCTCTTTCAATATATGAGATACAAAATTGAACTTTTCTTAGGATGCACCAGAAAATATGGAAGGCAGCTTGGAGAGGCTCCAAAATGTGGGAGGTGGAGGAAAAAGTATCAGAGTAAATAATGTAGTAGTGAATCAGAGCCCATTAACTAAAGGAAGAATATATTAGCCTCTTTTGATATAAATAAATATAGCTGGAAAGAAGCAAAATTCTTGCTTACAGTGCAGTGCCAAGTAATAAATACACAAAAAGGATGGAGTTAGAAAGATATTAGATAGATGGATATTGCCACCAGTGAATCCAAGTGTGGTGAGGAACAGAATAGTAATAACTAAAATGTATCTATCTGGCAGGCAACACTTTGTGTTGGAAGTGTCACCAGTATGGGGGCAAATAGACAGTCTGTGCCAGCTGATACCGCAGCATCTCTGTCGTGCTCCTGCCAGCCATGTGCAACCCGCACCAAATCCTCAGAAAACCAAATGAAGAATGTTCCACAAAACAAGAGGTCTGTACTCTTCAAAACTGTCAAGCTCAGGAACAAATGAAAGACTAAAACAATGTTTAAGAATTAAAGCTGAAAACTAAGATGTAATAATGCATCAACCAGTTCAGATTATAAATATAAATTGTATTATAAATACATACATAAATAGATATGTATTACTATAGCACCTGATGGCATTTAGCTATAGACGGTGAATTACAAATTGCAGTTCAGTTATTATTTATGATTAGAATTGTATCAGTATTAAATTTTCTGAATTTGTTAGTTATTCTGTGGGATGCTGAAAAATGTCTTTATTCTAAAAACATGCAGACATGTACAGTGAGGTATTTGGTGGTAAAGGAGTATAGTATGATCAGCACATATTTTTTCATTTTTGATTTGTTTTGTTTTGTTGTGCATCAGGAATCGAACTCACAACCTCATGCTTGCCAGGCAGATGCTGTGCCTCTGAGCTATATCTCCAGCCCAATCAAAACATTTTTAAATGTCTCAGCAAAAGTTATATGAATTATAGGAAATGAATAATAAAACAAAAGTATGTAATGTACATGTAGTAACAGCTAAGTAAAGGGATAGAGGAGCTCCTTGTACTATTCTCTCTATATATTCAAAATCTACCAAAATTAAATTATCAAAGTCATTTTTAAAGTTATTATAAATTAAAAAATGAAAACAATATATTACTAGCTAATATACACAGTATATTTAAAAGGGACCCAAGCAGGTATCTGGTATTAATTTAAAATAATTATACAGGGGCTGGGGAGATAGCTCAGTAGAATAAGTACTTGACTGGCAATCACTAGGGCCTGAGTTCAATCCCTGGTTCTGAAAAAAAAAAAAAAAAAAAAAAAGAGGAGTGAGAAAATGAATGAATTAAGGGATAGATGAAATTTTGTGCATTATTATACTTGAGGTCTGATGGTTTTTATACCAGCCTCTCCTCTTCTACTACTCTGAGAACCTTCCTTCTGTAACAGAAATGTTGAAGGTGCATTTGTCACACACCTGGAATCCCAGTTTGTCCGGAAAATGAAGTGGCAGGATCACAAGTTCAAAGCCAGGCTGGGCAACATAGACCTGTTCAAGATCCCATATTAAGATAAAAACTAAAAAGAGCTGTGGATTAAAATATTATAAAGCCGAACTTCCTCTAATTTGCCTCCCATCCGCCAGCACGTGCAATAAAGTCCAACTCCTCCCTTGCTGCCTTTCCCTAACCCTTGAGATTCACAGCAAAGAATACAGATGGTTCAGGCCTTTGCCAATATTATAATTTAGGTTCAGCAACAGCTTTCTCTAGGAATTATTTAAGATTTAGTAATAAAAGCAACAGGCCTGGGGTCTCCGTGGTTCATTTCTTAATATACAGTTGTGGACATTTACGTTCATCACCAGTCCATTCAGGAAAAAAAAAAAAATGAGCAGCACAGTTGGGGTCAGAGACTCTAGTCTGTGTCACGATACTTGAAGATGACACATTCCTACACATTTTAGGGAACTTGAGAGTAGGTTCTAGAAGTTTTCCATTTGGGGAATGCTGAGTCTTCAACTAGCTATTAAAAATTAAATCTTGGAGCAGTGTGAAGAAAAAGGCCGCCCAAAGCTGCACACCACTGCATCTCGTGTCTAGGGCCTGTGACCCGCTGCTGTCACCACCATGCCCAGGAGAAAGGTTACAGGGGATGCTAAAGTGATAAAGCCAAGGTGAAGGATGACCCGCGGGGTTGTCTGCTAGACCAGCTCCTCCAAGCCAGAGCCCAAGCCTAAGAAGGCCCTGCAAAGAAGGGAGAGAAGGTACCCAAGGGGAAAAAGGGAAAAGCTGATGCCAGCACGGATGGGAACAGCCCTGCAGAAAATGGAGGCGCCAAAACAGACCAGGCACAAAAAGCTGATGCCAAGTGAAGTGTGCACAATTTTCATAACTGTGTACTTCTGGTAACTGTACAGTTTGAAATATTTTTTTCTTATCAAGTTTCATAAAAATGCAGAATTTTTTCTTACTTTTTTTAAGCTGTGTTGTTAGCACACAGAACACTTCATCATTGATTTGGGGGGAAGGAGCTTATGTCAGTAGTACAATGTCTCAAAAGCTGGGTTGATGTAGGGAAGGCGCCTTTCCTGCTGGTTTTGAGAGACTTCCTCTTGGCTCCCAGGAGGAGAGATTTCCTGATGCTGACACATGCGGCCACCTTGGCATACATGCCTTGTGGTACGGGACAGCTCCCAGTTCATTTTATGTCCTCCTTTTCTCTGCCATCAGCACAGGCTTAACTCCCTTAAGCCCAGAGACCTATTGGGATCTGATTCCCAAAACTGATGTTGCCAGTGTGTCAGGCAATCTGGACTTGCCAGTAACATCGAGATGGTGTTCCACAAGAGCAACTGATTTCTTTTTCTAGGTTGTGGATGTTCAGATCAATAATTCTGTCATTTTCATTTCCTGAAAGTCTGCGTCAGCTTATGGAAAGTTGTTAAATAACATGCTAAATGTGAAATGTCAACCCTCACTCTAAACTTTCCCTACTTCAGAGCCTCAAATGAAGACTTCACTGGATTATATAGTGGCTTTCTGATTTTTGGTAGTCCATCCAAGCAGGGAGTTTGAAAGTTGCTGTATACTGCTAATGGTTGTGTGCCTGTTTCCTGCCTGAAATACCATGATTGTTTATGAAAAGTATCTTTAATTAGACTGGACATAGTTTGGCTTGAAAAAAATTAAATCTTAAAGAAATAAGTAGAGGGGCCCAGCAGGATGGCTCAGTGTTCTAAAGCGCCTGCTTAGGAAAGCTTGGGCGGCTTCAGGGACCGCGGTTCGATCCCCGGCACCACATACTGTGCCAGCCCTGCCCTCAGGGCAGGCTGAGCCGGCCATAAAAATAAACAAACAAATAAACAAACAAAAGTTCTGAAACAAGAAAAAAAATAAAATTTAAAAAAAAATGCAAGAAAGAAGTACGAAAAAAGCACTAATTTCAGAGTGAGAAGCAAAGAAAATTCCAAGCTTGAATGAACACTCACTGAGACTTGGTAGCAGCAAGAATTTGTCTGGGAACCAAACCAAACCAGAAGTCCTTGTTTCTGCTGATTCTATTCTTAGAGAGACTCCATGTTGCATCATGTAGAAGTGGAGACAAGACTGGGAGGAGTGGCACACGCCTGTAATCTCAGTGCTTGGGAAGCTGAAAACAGGAGAATCACTGTGAGTCTGATCTGTGTAGTGAGGCTCTGCAGGCCCTGTAGAACCTACACTAAATACAGAAACAAGAAGAACGAGGAAGAGGAGGAGAAGGAGGAGGAGGAGGAGGAGGAGACAAAATGTAAAAGAGTTACTAATTAAACTATTGAATATTAGTTCCAATAAAAATTTTTAAATTTGTATAGCATGCTTCAAAAGCACAAAATACACAATCATTTATTAATATAATTCTCTCAAACTCCTGTTAGGTAGCCTTGGTAGATAGAACTATCCCCCTTTAAAGGCAAAGAAGATGATGTTCACAAAGATTGACTTCACTAAAGCCAAAAAATAAGAACCAGAAATGCTAAATTATTTTGTAAGATTTCTCAATGTTTGGCACTCCATATGTTTTACAAGAATACTGACCAGAAAAATTTGCAAGATGCAAAAACATTTCATGGACACCTCTCTTCCACCAGGTTCAGTGCATCACCTGTTGTTTCCATACCAGCAGATATTATTAACCAGCATAGATGATTCTGAGACATAAGATCACAGAACAATGTCAGATTTCTTTCTGCTCCTCTACTTTTTTTTGTTTGTTTGTTTTGTTTTTTTGTGGGACCAGGGTTCAAACTCACAACCTTGCACTTGCCAGGCAGGCACTTGTGCCACAGAGCTATCTCCCCAGCCCCTCCTCTACTATATTTTCAATAGACTCTGTTATCAATATGCTATTCATGGAGGTACATAATACCTTGGAGCAGTGGTTCTCAACTTTTCTAATGCCATGACCCCATAATACAGTTTCTCATGTTGCAGTGACCCCAAACCAAAAAATAATTTTGGTGGCTACTTCAAAAGTGTAATTTTTGGCATTCCTCTACACAGATAACAAACACATTGAGAAGAAATTAGAGAAGCAGTACCTTTTATGATAGCACTGAAAAAAATGAAATACTTAGAGATTAACCTAACTAAAGGAGTAAAAGACCTTTTCAATGAAAACTACATTACTCTGAAAAAAGAGATCCTAGAAGATTTAATAAAATGGAAATATATTTCCTGTTCATGGATATGAAGAACTAACATTGTGAACATGGCCATACTCCCTAAATTGTTATACAGATTTAATGCAATCCCTATGCAAATACTATCAACATACCTCACAAACCTGGAGAAATCATTCCTAAAATTTATTTGGAGCCAAAAAAGACCTAGAATTGCAAAGATAATTCTGGGCAACAAACATAGGGCAGGAAGCATTACAATTCCTGACCTAAAGTTATACTACAAAGATACAGTAATAAAATCAGCATGGTATTGGCAAAAGAATTGACATAAGGATCAGTGGAATAGATTAGAGGATGCAGAAGTAAATACAAACACACTCATCCACTTTTTTTTTTGACCAACGGGTCAAACACGTTTACTGGAAGAAAGACAGCCTCTTCAACAAATGGTGCTGGAAAAACTGGCTCTCTACATGCCAAAAACTAAAACTTGACATTAGTCTATCACCATGCACTAAACTGAAGTCAAAATGCATTAAAGATCTGAATATTAAAAGAGAAACATTAAATCTCTTGGAAGACAAAGTGGGAGGAAATCTTGAAGACATCGGAGTAGGCAAAAAGTTCATGGACAGAAATTAAATTGTACATTTAACACTTGAAAGCATCAACAAATGGGACCTCCTCCAGCTAAGAAGTTTTTGCACGTCAAAGGAAATTGCCAACAGAGTGAAAAGACAATGCACAAATTTCAAAAAGATTTTAACTTATAAGTACTCAGACAAAGGTCTCCTATCTAGAATCTACAAAGAACTAAAAACAATTAGGGCTCCAAAATTCAAAGACCCAATCCAGAAATGAGCATCATTTCTGATGAACACACACTTCTGAGAGAAAAAAATTCAGCAAGCCTATAAGTACATGAAGAAATGCTCCACATCGCTAGCCATTCATGAAATGCAAATCAAAACAACACTTAGATACCATCTCACCCCAGAAAGAATGACTATCATAAAGAAATCAACCAGCAACAAACGCTGGAGGGGCTGTGGGGAAAGAAGAACCCTTCTCCACTGCTGGTGGGAATGCAGATTGGTGCAACCATTATAGAAAGTGGTGCCTGTTCCAGTCCGACCCAGTCCAAGCCGGTAGCAGAGCCCGCGCGTCCGCCGTGGGTAAGCTGCCTGCGCCCCTCTGCCCCGCCTCTGCGTTCCTGCGACTAACTTCCTGTTCCAGTCCGACCCAGTCCCAGGCAGTAGCAGAGCCCGCGCGCCGGCTGGGTCAGGATCCTTGGACCGCCTTCCCCTCCCCGCCCCCCCCCCTTTTTTTTCCCCCTACATCCCAAGCTTCAGCACCAAACCCATCAAACACCTTCTCTGGCAACCTATCTGGTCCACGAGCCTACCAGGACTACTCAATCCCAAAGCTCCACCTCCACCTACAGACCACATCTGCTGGGATTCACAGAAGCTAGCAGCCAGAGCTCCTCCACAGAGTCAGGAACCTCTGTAGAGGAACCAGCTTGGAGTCTCCAGACCAAATGCCCATAGACACAGCATAACGACACCAAAGTGCAGAGGCCGCTTCCATACAAAATGATAACAACAAGGAGTAGGATGTAATCTCAGGGCCCGTGCACACCCAAACCAAATACAGAAGACACTATCATGGAAGAAAATGACAATTATACAGATGAAACCTCTGAATTGGTAGCATCTGAGGCAGACACACAAGTGCAGAAACTTATAGAGCAACTGAGATCAGAGATAACATCTGAAGTAAAAAAAGAAATACATGAAGTGGAAAAACGGCTGGAGAAATGTATAGAGGACATCAGAGCAGAAATAATATCTAAAGTTGACAAAGACATGCGTAAATCAA
>PVJA010054535.1:0-11537 GCA_004027025.1 Myocastor coypus
AAAAGGTAGAAAGGATATAGTCTTAGAGTTTCTTTTTTTTTTTTTTTTTTTTTTTTTGTGTGTGTGTGTGTGTTTCCTTTTATTATGAATGGATTTTTTTTTTTTTCTAAAAGAACCTTTCCCAGTGCCTCGCCCTGGGTACTACTGGTTTAGTACGTGCACATCAGCTGTGCTATGGTTGTGTCTGGCTGTCCCTCACTCCCCCCCCCCCCGCCCCGTCCCCTGAAAAGCAAAACCACATGGGGCATTGGGCTTTTTCAGAGGTGCCTGAACCTAGAGTATATAATGATGAGATTAAGGGTGGGTGATTGCTGATCAGTCCACTGCCTGGATTGCCACTGCCCTCACAGGCCTGTCTCCCCTTCTGCCCTTGCTGCTTTTTGTTTGTTTGTTTGTTTTGTTTTTGGCTTTTTGAGACAGGGTCTCACTATGCAGTCAGGCTGGCCTTGAGCTCACTTTTGTAGCCCAGGCTGGTCTCGAACTTGCACCGATCTTCCTGCCTCAGCCTCCCGAGTGCTGGGATTACAGGCTTGCGCCACCACACCCAGCGTGCCCTTGCTGCTTTGGCTGTGTTCTGCCACCATGAACTGCTTCTCCTCCTGATGTCCCTTGGCCAAGCCACCCTGCCTTGGAGCCAGATGACTAGGGATTGTGACCTCTACAGACTGTAAGCTGAACAAGCACTTTCCTCTTTAACTTTGAGTGCTGGGTATTTTGTGCCAGCAACAAGAGGAAAATTAACTAAGACAGGCTATACGTCAGAAATTCCAAGTTCCTCTGGAATGGAGAGCCGGCTTAGAGTGTGGAATCCCTGGAGACCATACACTCCCTGGACATTTGAGATGGTGACTACGCTGATTACCCTGACTCCATCATTGCATATGGTATACCTCAAAGTATCAAATATCATATGATGCCTGAGAAATGGGTACAATTATTCCAAATTCATTAAACATTTTAAAAATGTCATTATCTTGAATTGCTGAAATATAGAAAATAGGAAAACTGGTATAGAAAATGAGAAATACAGAAGTAGCATTAAAGAAGTGGCTGCCTGGGATGCCAGAGTGAGTCCCATCTGAGGCAGTTCATCAGAGGACCACCTTGGGGACAGGGCAGGAGATGGCTGGATGGAGCCACCAGGGACACCAGCACTCCTGCCTGAAGCTGCCCTGGGAAATGGCAATGAGTGACCAAGGCACTGGAGATAGAAGCCATGAGAGACTCAGGCACCCTGACCTTCATGGGGGACAAGGAAAGGGGCATGCTGGGAAGGAGGGACAGCGACCAGGTGTCCTCCAGGGACATGGAAGAAATGGAGCTCCCCATATGCTGGATGTCATGTACGCTGAGTTCACATCCATAAGATCGAAGAATGAAGGCCAAGGAATGAGGAGGTTGAAAGTCGGAAAGATCTAATGAGACATAACTTTTGAGAGACAGGAGGGACCCCCAAAACAGGTTGCACCAAAATAATTTCCCTAAAAATGTTTTATAGAGCAAAATTATAAGGCAGCTAAGTAAAACATGGGTCAAACTATAATCCGCCACAAAGACTACAAGTACAGCCACTTAGCTAGCTTTGCTCCAGCAGGAAGCCAGGTACATAGCAAGGGCACATGGGAAGAACAAGGAGCTTTCCAGGAAGGGCTCAGTTCAGGTGCTCTGGTCACCAGCCTGGGTGGTTGATGCCCACCTAGACATTATTGACCAGATGATACCAATTATAGTATAATCTCAAGCTACAGGATTGTTTTTCCCCAGGGAGGCACTGACGCCTGGTCATTCCATCTATCTTGAGGCCTGGTCTTCTTCAGGTTCACCTCCAGCAACAGTGGTGACATGTTTTCGTCAGCACTGACTCCCTTGAGGGCCTTGCCCTGTCTGACTGCCTATTAATTTCTACCTAACTTAGCTGCCTGTAATACCAGGACACAGAACTCAGCCTTCCTGACTGGAGCTATGATGGTGGTGGATGCTGGGTTCCAAGGTGCTGCCAGCTCCTCAGACCACTACAGGGAAGGCAGCTCGGCAGTTCATCTTGCTGGAAAGAAGACTCCTTCCTCCTTCACCTCCTACCCATTTATCCATCTATCCACCCACCCACCCCTCCATCCACCCCCTCACCCACCCACCTATCCATCCAGCAGTTTCATGATGCTCTAAAGTAGAGGAGATGGAAGTCCCCATCTTTGGGAGATTCTATTTGAGCAGGAGGGCAAAGTCAATGAGAGGATAACTTCTTTGTTTTTGAGACAAGGTCTCACTGTGCAGTTTGGGCGGGCCTTGTGCTCATTTTTGTAGTCCCCAGGCTAATCTATAACTCATACACTGATCTTTCTGTCTCCACCTCCTGAGTGCTGGGATTACAAGTATGTACCACTATGATGCCCAGTTTCAGGGCCTGCACGGTACATGTGGGGGCTGGGATTGAATTTGGGACCTTGTGCTTGCCAGGTAGGTGCTTATGGCTCTGAGCTATCTACCCAGCCCCAAGATGATAATTAAATTAGTCAGCTAGGGGTGGGGAGATAGCTCAGTGGCATAAGTACCCGCTTGGCACATGCAAGGTCCCGAGTTTGATCCCTGGGACCAAAAAAAAAAAAAAAAAAAAAAAAAAAAAAAAAAAAAAAAAAAAAAAAAAAAAAAAAAAAAAAAAAAAAAAAAAAAAAAAAAAAAAAAAAAAAAAAAAAAAAAAAAAAAAAGAAAAGAAAGAAAGAAAGAAAGAAAAGAAAAGGGAAGGAAACTTTATCTGGCTTTGATCCCTGGTAATAAATAAATAAATAAATAAATAAATAAATAAGCCAACTGATCAGATGTGACAACTGCAGAACAACAAAGAGGCTCCTTTTTGAGAGAAGAGCCTGCAGTGAACAGATCTTTACCACTGCACTGAGAAGGAGCCAAAGCCACAGTGGAAACTCCTAACTGCTCATCTAACTACAGTGACCTTGTCCTTTCATCCAAAGAACAAGGGGAAAAAAGACACTGTACACACAGGATAAATACTAGCTAGTATATCTATTATTATTATTATTATTATTATTATTATTATTATTATTATTATTATTATTATTTATACTGGGAATTGAACTCAGGACTTCATGCTTGCCAGGCAGGTACCGTGCTGCTGAGCTATATCTACAGCTCTGTATTATATATTTTTAAAAGAGGAACATGAAACATCTTAGAAGTAAAAAAAATAGGGATGGGGGAGATAGCTCAGTGGCAGAAGCGCCTACCTGGCAAGTGCAAGGATTGGAGTTCAATCCTTGGTACCACATGCTGTGCTGACCCCAAAACCCTGGGCACACTGTGCCAGCCCTGAATCCAGGTGTGATGGGGCACACCTGTTGTCCCGGTGCTGGGGAGGTTGAGGCAGGAGGATCACTATGAGTCCAAGCTACATAGTAAGACTCTGTACCAAACAAGCAAACAAGCAAATAAATATTTTTTTAAAAATCAACATTATATTGTGTTGGAAGAAAGCAACAAGCAGGGAACATGTAAAGTGACACAGCAATCTAGAAGACAAACTGAGCACATTTCCCAGGATGCTGACCGAAAAATGTCAAGATGATGCCAAGAGATACAGAGGAAAGATGGAATGGTCCAACATAAGCCCACAAGGAGCTCAGGGAGGCTGAAATAATAAATTTAAAAAGACAAGAAAAGGAGAAACTCTCAAGTAAATGGAAAACTTTCTCAGCCCTAGAGAAAGCACTAAATGCTGAGCAGAATAAAAAGGAAAAGACTGGGCTGGGGAGATAGCTCAGTGGTACCATGCCTGCCCGGGGAGTTAAAGGTCCTAAGTTCAGTTCCTAGTAAAAAATGTTTTTTTAAATACCAAAGGAAAATGAAATATCAAGGTCGAGTTAAGGGGCTGGGGAGATAGCTTGGTGGTCTAAGCATCTGCCTGGCAAGCATAAAGATCCTGGTTCAATCCCTTGTACCACATGCTGTGCTGGCCCTGAGCTAAGCAGGCCATTGAAACCAGGTGTAGGGGTGCACACCTGTAATCCCAGTGCTGCGAAGGCTAAGACAGGTGGATCACTACAAGTCTGAGCTGCGTATTGAGGCCTTGTACCAGATCAATCAATCAATCAATCAATCAATCAGTCAATCAAACAAGTTTAAAAAAATTGAAAAGACAAGAGTCTGGGGAAGCAAGAGTCAGTCCCGTGTTGGTCACCAGCCAGACTATAAACTTCAGAAAGGGAAGGGAAGGGAAGAGAAAGGAAGGAGAGGGGAGGGACGGGGAGGGGAGGGGAGGGGAGGGGAAGGAAGGGGAGGGGAAGGGAAGGGAAGGAAAGAACAGGAAGGGGATTAAATTCACAGTCTTGTAACTGAGGCACTACTGACACATTTTGGATTTTTGGACTCAAGCTACCTAGAACACCTGGGCGCCCACCAGTGCATGAAGTACCCTGGCCACAGCAGGGAGGCAGAAGAGGTAGGAAGACCAGAAGTGACAGCAAGGATGGCCTCCTGGGGGGCTGCTCCAGGTTGTGACACCCTCTCCAGGTTGGCTGGGCCACCCCAGACCAGCGTGCATCTACCTGAGTGCACAATCACCTCAACTAAAGTGGCAAGATGGCGAGGAGAAGAACCAAGACATACTGCTGGCGGAGCTTGCTCCTGGGGGACAGAGAGGAAGCACTGAGCTATTTCCACCGCGTTTTTGGAGAGGAGGAGGACAAGAGTGGAAGGAAGTGGGCAGGAGACCTGGCCAGAGCCTCCCTGGCCACCTGAGTACATTTCATGCCAGCATGGGCGTCTGTGTCGTGACTGGGGCGTCGGATATGTGTGCTGTGATAGTAATGGTGCTGTCGGGAAAGCAAAGGTGAGATTTCGTAAGTGTTGGGTACATGATGAGTAGAAAAGCACTCAGGGAAAGTTTTAGCTCTTGATGCTTTCGGGGATTGCAGGCAAATGTGACTTTGTGTGTGTGTGTGAGGTCCCAGCGGCAGCCACACGGGGCGCACTGGATGTAGAAAGCTCACGGGATGGCAAAGGTGCCTCCAGGATGGAGAACACCTCACCATGTTTCCCAGCTCCAATTTGAGGTGGGGCTTTGAAGTTCAAAGGAAACATTAAAATTAACTTCATGTATTGATTTTGTTTTCCTATGTCTTCTCTTCCTTCCTTTTCTCCTTTGCCTTCTTGTCGTCCTCCTCCTCCTCTTCAAGATAGGGTCTCGCTATGTAGTCCAGGATGGCCTCAACCTCACCATCCTCCTGTCTCAGCCTCCTGCATGCTGAGATTATAGGAGTGCATCACCACGTCCAGCTTTATTTTTTATTTTAACGACAGATTTCAAGTTAAAAATTACTTTTAGCCCATACATTTCAATATGTAATCATTGTTGGTGAAAATATCGCTTTGGTAGCTTAGTCCTTCTACACGCATGCTCATTTCAAGCTTGCTGCGTTCAGCAGGGGAATATTCCGTGGGGCTGAGCGGCAATCATCTAAGGAGGATCTTTCGACTCTGATTCTTGGCCGGCACCAAGATAGCAGTCATACTTTCTGGCCCTCTGTCTAAGATGCTTCGATTTACTGAAAAGGTGCAGCTTTCTATTAAGCTGCTGGCTACACAGCTCTGTCTTCCAAGTCTGACCTGGGGCATAGTGGCAGAAACTGGAGAAGCACAGCCTGATACCCAGCCCATTTCTGCTCCACCACAGGACTGAGGAAGGCTGTGACAGTGAAGCTTCATGTGTGGATGTCGAGGGTCCAGCTGTGGAGCCCTAGAGGCCTGTAGCTGAGCCTCAATGATGGGTGACTTTCTTAACCTGTCGGGCTTCAGTGTGCCCCTTCCCTCACTTTCTTTTTTCTTAAATGTATTTGGTTGTTACAGGTCTCACTATGCAGCTTGGACTCATGGCGATCCTCCTGCTTTCAGCCTCCCCAGTGCTGGGTTACAGGCATGCACCACCACTATGCTCTGGATTCTGGCTAGCTCCAACCCACTATGGGGTCAGGGCTGGTGGGGCATGTGGTGTGGGCCATCCAACTGCAGTCCTTGAGCTTGCCCAAGCTTGCCTAAGCAGGTGCTTTAGCCCTCTGAGCTATCTTGCCAGCCCTTCCTTTCTGAGATAAGGTCTCACTGGGAAGCCCAGGCTGCCCTCAAACTCACTGCAGTCCTCCTGGCTCAGCCTCCCTGGTACTGAGATGATAGGTGTGCACTGCTCTGCATGGCTCTCATTTTTTTTTTTTTTTTTTTTTTTTTTTTTTTTTTTTTTTTTTTTTTTTTTTTTTTTTTTTTTTTTTTTTTTTTTTTTTTTTTTTTTACCATGAACACAAATCTCAGTATACCTGTTGCAGGTACTCTTCTCTTGTTGCTGGGACAAATACCCAACACCCAAAATGAAGGAAGGAAAGATTTATTTAGCTCACAGCTACTGGAGGTTTCAGTCCATACTCATTGGCTCCCAGGCAGAGCAGCACATGGCAGAGAGCAATCTTTCATGGCAGGGGCAAAGAGTAAGAGAGCAAAAGGAGGAGTAGCAACAACAGTGGCTACATTTAGGCTCTCTGCCCCAGGCTGGGTGTACCACTCACACCCATAACCCAGCAGCATTCACACCCATAAGTCTAGTGGACCCTGAGTTAATTACAGACTCTTGAAGATGGCCCCATGTCTGCATGAGGCTTTTGGGGGACAGATAGACTCAAACTATAACACATCCAAATGGCATCACAGTGACAGTGTGGTACTGTGTCATGTGTCAAGGACAGAGGTCGGGCAGCATTCACTAAGTTCTCAAGAAAGCCATGAGTAAAGAATAACAGGAAGTCCTGCCAAGATGGCCATGGCAGTCACAGCACTGGCTCTGGCCAGGGGTCATTTACCTACCGTACATGGAAGGGACAAGGCTTGGATTCCTTCCACACTGTTAACAACACCCAAAAACCTTCTGCAGTATTTGGTTGCTTAAAGTACCTTCAAGACAAATTCCATTTCTCCTATTAGAATAAAATATGCTTTAGCATATTTACATGTAACAAGCTCCTGTAGGGTTTTGGGGTCAGATTACCCATTACTGGTAACACAATGTTACTAGGAAAGAAAATGTTTCTGAAAGGGTGGCCACTAAGGTGCCTGCTTAGGCAGAATGCAGTGGCCAGGGTCTGAGGCTTGCACACTCGGGGCACACTGAGAAGGTGATTGAGACTGGGCATGATGGCACGTGCCTGTAATCCCAGAGCTTTGGAAGGCTGAAAACAGGAGGATCACTATAAGTCTGATCTATGTAGTGAGACCCTGGAAACCTTGTATCCTCTGTACTAAATGCATTAAAAAAAAAAAAAAAAAAAAAAGAACAAAAAAGAAAAGAAAAATGTGGCCAAGCACAGAACAAGCCCTGAATACTTATTCCTTTGGGAAAGAGCAGGGCAATGTTAGGACCTACCCCTTATAACTGACCCTGCAGACAAGCGGTGTGAGTGAGGCTTGAGCTGCCCTGGGCACCCCGGGATCCCACAGTCTCAGGAGTCTACTCACGATGGCCACGGGGTCATTGCTACGGGTGGCAGCTAGGCTGAATTTCTTCACGTGCGTGTTGGTCTCCAGCGCCTTGGCGAAGTCCTTCAGAGTCGGGATGGGGATGTTCTGCAGCACAGAGGACACGGGGTCATCCAGAGTGACCTCTCTGCTGCCCCAACACCCTGGGCCAAGGACCTAAATGGAGCATGTCACATTCTTGCCTTATGTACGCTGAGCATATGCTCTAACATTGAGCTTTGCCTCAAGCTTTGCAACTTTTTAAAAAATGCACTTAGTACAGGGGATACAGGGTCTACAGTGTCTCACTATGTAGATCGGACTCATAGTGATCCTCCGGTTTTCAATTTCCCAAGCATTGGAATTACAGGCTCATGCCACCACGTCCAGTCTCAATCACCTCAGTGCTCCCTGCGGGTGGAATCGGCGCAGCACACTGGGGATTGAACCCCAGCTACTGCGCTCTGCCCAAGCAGGGAGTGACAACTTGTAAAGTTTGGCTTTTCCTTGGTTAAGGACACAGACCTAGGGGACAGAGAAATTCTGGAACTCAGCACGCAGCCAGGCTATCCTGGGGCAACAGCGCCTCTTAGTGTCCAACAGGGGAACTGATCCCAGAGCCACACCCTGCTTTTCCTAACCCAGACACACACACACACACACACACACACACACACACACACACGCACACGTACACATGCATGCACATCCAAGCACATGTGCGTGCTACTTAAGCCTCTTTGGCCTCCATTCTTTACATTCTAGGCAGGCTGGTTGACATGCCATTCCGCTCCTCTGCACCCTTAGCCTGGACCTCCTGCCTGCAGGTTCCTTTCTCCAGCTCACCTCTCACGGTTCCGGGTTCAGCAGCGATCTGCCGCCTGTGCTTATTGGCTGCCCAGACAGCGCTCAAATCTTCCCTAAAGCTGCAGTGTTCAGGCCCCTACACCAGGGTGAGCTGGTCTGGTAGTGTTTTCCTCCTAATGTAAATGCTTACAGGCTAAGTGGACCTTACTTGTTTGTCTCTCTTATGAACTCAGCATAGTACTGGCTCTGAGAGGAAGGCACAAGGACACAGCTGGGGGCACGGGAGTCCTGGCCTGGACTTGTCTGGACTTGTCCTGGACTTGTCTGTGGCCCGACCAACTTCACATCTTTATGTCCTTTAATGAGGATTAAGTGTGAGGATGGAATCAAACAAAGGCTACCAACATCAAGTAAATGTTACTGGACACCAGGGATTTGCCCCAGGAGAATGCACAGAACAAGCCTTGGAGGTGTTTGTGTTCACACACGTGTGAGTGTGCACACGCATGGCCCCTTCCTCTGAGAGCGATGTGATCACCTCAGATATCAGAAACCAGAATGCAAGGGGCATCAGGCTCACTTCCTGGGGTCTCTGTGAGAACAGTGGGAAGCCCACAGAGAGGCTGCTGTGGGGACTTCTCAGGACAGTGCTGACAGCCACCCAAGCGCCACCATGGTGGGGAGTCCTCAGGCCTTGGCTGCCCATCTTAGCCTTGACTGTCTCCCTCCTTGTGACCCTGAGCACTTCTGAAGCCGTGCAGTTTTCAGACAGCCAAAACTGCATGAAATAACGCTGCCTCTGGGTGTTAGCTGTTTCTCTTCAGAAGTCAACTTCTGTGACCAGGATGTGGTTCCTCAAAATCTGTGACTAGAAAGGGCTGCAAAAGGTGCAGTAGCAGGCAGGAGAGGGGGCCATCCAGAAGGCCACTGTCATTGTGGGGTACCTTGATGTTGTTGAGGTTCACTTCCTGTAGGCTGGGGTCATTCGCCTTCATCTGCTGCAGACTGACTTCCACATTGGTGGGGTTGGGAGGTTCCTCAAAAACCGGCTTGACCTTCTCACCTTTCACTATGTCTGCAACAACATTTTACCTTGATTAGTTTTGTTTTGTGGTACGAGGGATTGAACTCAGGACCTTGTTCCTGCCAGGCAAGCACTTATTCCATTGAGCTATCTCCCCGGACCAGATTTTACCTTTAAAAGTAGGATGCAAAGGCTCACAATGGCCTCTGTGTGTGCCCCCCAAAGGAGAATTATTTCCCTGGGCTCTGATCCCAATAATACTCTAATAACATTACTCTTATCCTCAGGGAAGCAGGCACAGGTGTGGGAGAGCACTGAGTTATAGTTTGCTTTCTTTTGAGATAAGGTCTCACTATAGAGTTCAGGTTTGCTTTGAACTCACTAGGAATGCCATGCTGGCCTCAAACTAACAGTGATCCTCCTGCCTCAGCCTTCTGAGTGCTTGGGATGACAGGTGTGTATCACCACGCCTGACTCCAATCTTCCAAGTGATAATATACCTCCAGCCTCTGGATCACAACCTGACTTCTGATTTCCAGTTCTGAGGAAGTGGTGGAAAAGAAGGGAAGATGTCTCAGAAGCAATGACAGAAAATGTGTGGAATATGTAAAATGCACAAAGGGCAATAACCCGATACACACTGCAGCCCAATAACAGTTCAAAATAGACAGTGTGTTCAAGAGGACTTGGGTGCTTAACTAAAAGCTATAATAAAGAATGAAGCACTTAACTGGAAAATGAGACACTATTTCAGTAGCAAGAAATGTAAACGAGATGGTAGAGTTGGCAACGACAGGAGAGGCATCTCCATGTATTATTGGTGGGAGGGTAAACTGATAAAAGCTTTTGGGAGAGTTGTCCTTTTTCTTAAGACAGGATCTCCCTATGTAGTCCAGGCTGGCCTCAAACTCTGTGTCTTTCCTGCCTCAGCCTCTTCAGTGCTTGGATTACAGGCATTGGCCACCACACCCATCTGTAATTCGATATTATCTATTTAAAATGTGCTATATGACCTACCAATTCTATATCTAGAAGTCTAACCTACAGAAGAAACAGGCTGGGCTGGCCTGATAGCTCAGTGGATTAAAGCGCCTGCTTAGGCAGGTGCAGCGACTGGGGTTCGATCCCCAGCCTGCCGTGCCAGCCCCCCCCACCCCAGGAGGGGGTGCACCGAGACAGTGATTGAGACTGGGTATGGTGGTGTGTGCCTGTAATCCCAGTGCTTGGGAGGCTGAAAACAAGGGGATCACTATGAGTCTGATCTGTGTAGTGAGACCCTGTAAACCCTGTACCAAATAAATTAAAAGAGGCTGACTGCCTAAAGGATGTATTGAGAATATTTCCTGATGTGTTGCATATGACAGTAGAACACGATGCACAAATGTTCAGCAAGAGGAAAATGGGCTGTTCTAGTCCCAACCGAGTCCCAGCCGGTAGCACAGGCCGCGCGTCCGCCGCGGGTAAGCTGCCTGCACTCCTCTGCCCTGCCTCTGCGCTCCTGCGACTAACTTCCTGTTCCAGTCCCACCGAGTCCCAGCCGGTAGCACAGGCCACACGTCCACCGCGGTCCAACCTCCAGCACCAAACCCATCAAACATCTTGTCTGGCAACCAATCTGGTCCACGAGCCTACGAGGACTACTCAATCCCAAAGCTCCACCTCCACCTACAGGCCACGTCTGCCGGGATTCACAGACGCTAGCAGCCAGAGCTCCAGCACAGAGTGAGGAACCTCTGTAGAGGAACCAGCTTGGAGTCTCCAAACCAAACGCCCATAGACACAGCATAACGCCACCAAAGTGCAGAGGCCACTTCCATACAAAATGATAACAACAAGGAGTAGGATGCAATCTCAGGGCCCGTGCCCACCCAAACCAAATACAGAAGACACTATCATGGAAGAAAATAGGAACCATACAGATAAAACCTCTGAATTGGTAACATCTGAGGCAGACACACAAGTGCAGAAACTTATAGAGCAACTGAGATCAGAGATAACATATGAAGTGAAAAAAGAAATACATGAAGTGGAAAAACGGCTGGAGAAACGTATAGAGGACATTAGAGCAGAAATAATATCCAAAGTTGACAAAGACATGCCTAAATCAATAGCATCCCAAGTAGGGGAACAACTACACAAAAGTACAAAGGAGAACAGAACAGAAATAATCTCTGTATTAGAGAGAGAAAGGATAACCATA
>PVJA010054536.1:0-11537 GCA_004027025.1 Myocastor coypus
TGAGTGTATGTGAGTGTGTGTGTGTGTATGTGTGTATCTACACAACTAATTTTTTTTTGGCCAGGATTATTGGTGAAAATCTGTCTTTTTCTCTTTTTTATGGCCACTGGGCTATGACCACAACTCCTATCATTATCTTTAAAAATAGAATTACTTCTGTAATTTCTTTGGGATTGTGGTCTCCACAGATGAATTCATGTAGAAAGGAAACTATGTAGACCTTGGGATTTCTTTTTCTTTTGTCTTTTTGAGACGAGTCTCGCTATGAAGTTTAGACTGGCCTGGAGCTCACTTTGTAGCCCAGTCTGGTCTTGAATTCATAGGACCCTCCTGCCTTAGCCTCTCAAGTGCTGGGATTATAGGCATATTTCAATATGCCCAGCTGGTCTCTTGCTTTTACAAATGAAAGCAGACAGAGAAAGCCAAGCTTGAGTCCTTCCATGGCCCTGGGCCGCCTACGTGTTGGATGCCTCCTGCTGTTATGGGAGAGAGAGGACCAGTCACCACAGTGCCTCCAGCGTGAGCCTGAGAGGCGGAAGCAGGAGAGCGAGAGGGGTGCTCAAGAGGGAGGGGTCTGTGAGCCTGGTAATGAGCACCGGTGGAGGCAGAGGAGAGCTGGGGTCATGGTCATGGTCCTGGAAAGCCATATCCATGCTTGGGAGCTCACCACATCCTAGAAGGAGGCTGAGAAAAGTCAGTTTTACACAAGAGACAGTGGATTGGCCTTGGACCTGGCCATGGTCCGCCATCTTGGAAGGGACAAGACTGGGGCAAAACCGGGGCTGGCACTTGGTTCCCAGCCAGAGAAAGGGATGCATCATAGAAGCCGGTCTCTGAAATGATGCCAGGTTGGGCAGAAGACAGAAAAGACTAGAAGGCTACCGGGCATAGGCACAAGCTCCCAGGCTAGGTGTCTAGGAGCTGGGCTCCCTTGTGCTTGGGTAACTTGGGAAGGAACAAAAACAAGGCAGAGAGGCAGCTAATGAGAAGAGGTGCAGTTACGTCATGTTCTATATATTTAGGTCTGAAAATGGTCGAGGTTTTCAGTGTGATCAGCATTTTGTCAAAGTGCTTTGGTTCCTTTCAGGGGGAGGATGAAATTTAGACACCAATCTCTTGGTCCCGTTGCGCTCATTGCTACTGGGTAGCATTGCTTCTATACTCTCAGAGCAGACAGATCCAGGACCTGTGTTTGTGTGTGTGTGTGTGTATGTGTGTAACAAACACATGTAGACACAATGGTGCCCATAGACTTATGATGTACATCAGCTGCATGGCCCCCTGTGTGTCCACACACATCTCTGGATCATTTCTTAATTGATCTACTTATATATTACAACCACCAAGCATTCATATGGTGTTGCTAGAATCTTCAGGAAATTGGGTTTGTCTTGAGGCAGAATAATCTCTCTACTGCTAGCTCAATCCCCCCCCCCCCACTCACCAGCTTTGTTGAACTGGATCAGGCACCGTTATGTACCGTTACTGCTGCCTTCAACCCAGCGGTGCAAGTACAGAGGAAGAAGCCAAGCTCTTGAATAGCTAGTGAACTTGGGGCCAAGCTGCCTGGCTAATCAGAGAGGCTGTCTACAGGAAGCACCCATCTGGCTGCTGGCATCTCCTCACAAGGTCCAGGGTACGTCACAGTTCCGGGAGGGAAACTAGCGCAGTGGAGAGTGTTTATCCCCATGACCAAAAGCCTCTGCCTCTTGCAGCAGCAGGGCAGCTGAGAGGCATTAATGAGCTCTAGATCCTCTGCTCCCTGGTGCCTGTGTGGTCTCAGTCACTTGGTGCTGTTCTGCTGGGTGTGTGGTGCACAGAGGTTTGTGGTTGTGCACACGTGGAATGGTGTGCAGAAGTGAGCGTTGTCAGGGGGAATGGCAAAGGGGGGTGTCGTTGGTACCGAACAAGCCCTCTCTGCCAGGTGAGACTTTCTCCCCCCTGGCCTGGGAACAACACTAGTTCCTGGCAGAACTACACTGGTGCCAGGGTCTCCTCAACTTCAACACAGCTGTACTGCAGCCCTCCACAGACCACAGGGCCCAGGTCCATCAGGCAGAGTACATGCTTCATGCGTGCTTGGCGAATGCTGGCTCGGGTCACATGTGCACAAGGGTTCCTGAGCACCTTCCTTCTCCTGGGTGCTGCTCAGGATCACATCCCAGCCAGCAGTCGGGGCTGGAGCAGGAACCGGTACACATGCGGGCTGAGTGCGGACTGCGGGGAGGAGAAGCTAAGCCTGGTGCGGGGCTGACAGCAGAGGACAGGCCAGGGGAGGCTGGTGGCGACGAAGGCAGGCTGGGCATTTTATCTTGCTGCAGGGGCTCTGGCCAGGCCCATTCTCTCCCCTGGAAGAGTAACATAGTCTCAAGTGGGACTCCCCTCACCCTTATCAGTACTCAGGCATTCCCTTTGAGTGGAGTGGTGTTATCAGTAGGCTCAAGGACAGATTTGAAGACCAGGCCCTCAGAGGAGATAAGCAGACAGGCTGGCAGTTGTCTGCTAGGAAGCTGATGCCGTTTCCCCTGCGATAACCTTTAGAATCCACAAAAGTAGGGACAGAGGGTGTGTCCTGGAAGTGGACAGCTCGGGGAGCGGTAGTGGAAAGGCTGCTGGGAGGGGAAGGGCCAGGCTGTGAGGCGAATCGGCAGGAGCCATCCAAGCCGAGAGAGGGCAAGCATTTGCAGTTGGCTGTGGCTCCCTTCCTTCATGTATTATTCCCTTGTTCACCCACATAGTCACCCAGCAGGCACTGCGTGGTCCCTGGGTCTCAGGCTCTTCCCTGAGCAATGGAGGTGAAACAGGAAGACAAGCGCTCTGTCCTTAAGACGCTGCCACATTAGTGGGATAGACAGACGGACTGGTGACATACACAGGTGGAGCTCTCATTTCCTGGGTCTTGAAACTTAGGCCAGGACAGGCCCTCTGTGGAGCAAAATAACACAAAGTTATGAATTCCAATAAAATGTCAGCAACCACTGTCAAAGGCCAAATAAAATAAAATAAAATAAAATAAAATAAAATGCCAGCGTGTAGCTGAGGGGATGGAGCCTGTGCATCCTGGGCGTGGAAGGGCCTATCTGGGTTTGCATGCTGTAGAAGGGCTGCTTCCTGTCCAGGACACATAGAAAGCTGCTGGGATGTTGGCCTCCACTTGGCTGGAGAGGGGCGAGGATGCTGGTGCTCTGGGCAGGTGGGCCCACATTCTCAGTGCCCCAGGCCCTTGTTCTTGGGTCAGTAGGGCTGGAGACCCTTGTTTCTCTTAGTGCTGCTGGGATTCTTGAAGGTGCTCTGTGCTTCAGGCCGACCGCATGGCCCCACTTCCTGGACTCTAGCAGGGCACTGCAGAGACCTGCGTGAGTCGTTGTCTGCTCACTGCTGACGGCTGTGCAGGCCTTGGCAGAGTCCACCCCCACCGCCACCCTGGTTGTGTGCGGCTGCTGTTTCCTGGTTATATAGAGGACAGAACCGAGGCACAAAGTGGAGCTGGAACTCACCTATAAGCACACAGCTCCTACGTGGAGGGGCTGGGCTTCGAATGTACAGTGCTGTCTATCTCCAGAGCCGGTATGCTGCTGCGCTGCCTCTCCACCATCTTTGCCACCTAACTCTCCAGCGAACAGGAAACAGCTTGAGTGCTCAGTGACCAGTGAAGTGTGAGCCCTGGTGAGCAGCACTTCACAGTTGCTCTGTAGAAGGAGGTTTTAGCAAGATGAAGAGCTGCTTCGGTTTCGAGGTGCAGGGTGGGATGCCATATGGTGCGCCCACAGGGCGAGCGTGACGAGAGTGTCCCTCAGCCAAGCTCCCTCTGGCCTTTGTCCCGTCTCCTGGCTGAGTACCACAGGCTTCTTCACCCTTGAGTCCGCTTACTGGCTTTGTTGCTGAGTCCTTGTTCCATCTGTGTCCCGCGCATGCTGCAGTGAGCAACAGAGGTGTTTCTGTGTTCGTGCAGCCTGGGTCCAACCTGCCGGGCGCTGTCGACATCACACCAGATGTAATTCCCAGAGACTGTAACGTCCCACTGCCCCCAGCACCTGTTGGCCCATTTGCAGGACAGGTCCATGGACCCCAGGCCTCCCCAACTTCAGAGTGTCAGCTCCTGTGGGCTCTCGGCTGGGGGCTTCACAGGCCGCCTGCTCTTTGTTGTCCTCCCCTGAAAGGGCCAAGCCACCGAGACCCGAGGCCAGGCCAGCCAGGGTGCAGGAATTGCCCTCCTAGGCCCCTCTAAGGTGCAGCTCTGTTTGGGCTGGAGGGGAGGAGGCCAGGAGCCTGGGTTCTTCTTGACTACTGCTCGTTAGCTGCATAAGCTTCACCTGCAGGCGTTGTCTCCCCAGTAGAGTGGGGGCTCATCCCTACTGCTGGGGACACGGATCCACCAGCTATAGAGGCTCCAGGAGAGTAGGCCTAGGGCGCCACCAGCCTAGGGAGCCACTGGGTCTGTTTCCCTCCGGCTCTGCAAGTTCGGGTCGGACAGATAGCTTACTTCTCTGAGACTCAGTCTCTTTGTCTGTAGGAAAGCACATGCTAATGTTCGTGGCCCAGGATTCCCTACGTGGCCTGATGGAGCATAGGGGTGGCTAAGTACCTTACAGTACTTACCTTAGGATGAAGGTTTACCCTGGGCGGTACTGCAGGGGTCGTGGGTGAACCATGAAGCCGGGAGGAGGGCCTCCCTTCCTGGCAGCTCCAGGTGCTGTGTCTGCTGCAACACAGTCTCCCAAGAAAGCACAGACTCTCTCCCTGGAGGAGGGGACCCCCAGAAGCATGGGTCGTTTCCTATGCGCTTCCTGGAGCCAGCTCCTCGGACGAGTCTTTCCTTAGAGACTAACTGGTATTCCAGGCATGCCCAGCTGATAAGCACTTGTGCCCTTGCAGATAACCTTTTCTCCAAAGGCCATCTGTTCCAGTCCTGCGTCCTTCGTATGTCTGCAGCCCTCACAGCCCGGGGTCACAGTCCAAGATCCGCAGCAGGAGGGAGAAAGTTCACCATGAACTCACCCCCTCTGAGGTCCCCCGTGTCATGTTGCTCCGTTTGTACGTTTCCTCCTGCTGCTGCTAAGTCTAATCTTCAGAGCAGTACTTAGCATGGCTCAAGTTCAAATCACACTTCTGCTCCTGGTCATGCCCACCTGCATGCAGTGACTTCCTTTGGCCTCAGTCTTTTCATCCACAAAATGGACACAATAGTGAGCAAGGGCACTTGCTCACAGGGTAAATGAAGCTCCTAATCAAGCTTGATTATGTGAAAGTGCTCAGAGCACAACCAGAGGCAGCAGGCTTGCACAGATACTGTTCCACATGAGCTAGGCGGTCATGGATGACTGTGGCTGTGGATTGTGATAGTGTCCCGGGTCCTCATCATCCCTGACAACACCCTGGCAGGCAACTGTGGGGTGCAGTGCGTGAGATTTGCTTATGCTTCTCTCTACCTCGCAGGGCCTTCTCCCTCTGCCTTCATTTACTGTCGCCTGTTGGGACTTTTTCCTCCCCCTGTTTCTGCCATCCTTCCTCAGCCAGGACTCCTCCTCCTCCTCCCTGTCCCTGGGCAGTGGGGGCCTGGGCAGGACCCTGGGGCTCACGGCTCACCTTCAGCAGTGCAGGCCCCACCCAGCCTGCTGACGTCTGCCTGTGTCTGGAGACCTAACACTGAGAGGATGGCATTTCTGAAGGCTGGGGTCCTCTGCCTTTGGGACTGGCCTCCTCTGTGTCATTCATCGCTTCCTCACCGAGCTGCCCATCTGTGTGCCTTCCATTAGATTAAGCAAATGCCTCAGGGCCAAATCGTTGCTGCCCTTCGCGAGGACAGAGGGATGGCAAAGAGAAAGGAGGCTGCGGGAGCAATGTCAGCCTGCCTGGAGTCTGCAAGCCAGACCTTGTGCCGTGTGACACTCACATCGGAGAGGCTCCTGGGGGAAGCTGGGTCTCCATGATGGCTAGTAATTTTCATGTTAACACTTTGTCACGGACCCTAAAACTATCCTCAGGCCATGACAAAGAGAAGGATGGAAGCCTTTTGGAGACAGGAAACAGCTTTGCCTTTTTTGTTGGATGAGTGGAAAGGAATTGGCGCCATGCGCCCAGCGGTGTCTGCAGAAAGACACTCACTCTCATTCTCACTTGGAAGGCTTCAGACACAAGGGTAGGAGCCAGCTGCCTCCCTTCAGAATGTGGGTGCTGGGGGCCACGAGGGCCACTCAGGAATTGCCGTGAGCAGTCTTCCTCTATGTTTGTGTGTGTGTGTGCGCGCGCACGCTGTTCCGGCCTTGTGATAGCAGATCTCAGTGATCGCCCCCTCCCCCGCAGGTGCTGCATAGCACACTTCTCTTCTGTGGCAATGTCTGCCGCCCTGGGGTGCTCTCAGCAGCTCCCTGTATTTGCATTGGAACTACATCCTTAAGATGAGTGCCCCAGGGAGGGACCCTGGGAATGTCCTGAGGGCTTCTGGCCTCTTGTTCCCGGTTGTGCCTTTGTTGTGGAAAGAAATGAGGAAAGGAAATTGGGGAGCTGGAACCTGATCCGTGCAAAGTGTGGGGTCAGTGCAAAGGCCAGAGATCTGAGGCAGCAGTGAGGTCATGGGACGGGTAAGTGGATCCGTTTTCCACGGCCCCAGGGTCTGGTCGAGGAGGAAGAAGAGCCAGACAGGTGAGGCCTGGTGAACGGACAGCAGTTGGCACAGAGTGACTTCTTCCTGATGAGGAGAGCCCTTTCTCAGGCATCGAACACCTTGGGTGCCAGTGTGTTGACGTGGGGTGAAGTGTGCACTTGCTGGCATTCAGGAGCCATATTGGAGGCTACGGTTCTTAGTCAATTTGGAAGTCCTTGTAGACTTTGGCAGAACTTCCAGGTTTGAAGCAATCCCAGCTCCATGAGGAATTTAGCTGCCATTGGGCCAAGAGGGGCCCAACGGCCCATGCTGAACTGCAGAGAGAAAGAGCCCTAGCTCGTTTTCCTGAAGATGAAGTAACTCAGAAGGGCACCATCAGCTGCCACTCCTGCAGGAGCGAGAGTATGGGCCATGGTACACCAAGGGAGCCTGCATCTCGGTCAAACAGAGCACCTGCACCCACCTGCAGCCCTGGCGTCCTAAGTCTCAGTGCCAGGGCTCTTTTCTGCCTTTTGTAGGTGGAAACCCAGGACACTATACCCCCTGGAGCAAGAATAATTCCACTCTGGCAGGAAGAACAGCCCTGGCAACTTCCAAAGAGAACCCATTCCACATGCGCCAGGGCCACTGGTATCGGAAGCACTGTGGCATGAGTACCTAGCAGCTCTGCAGTCAGAGGGTCTCGGGACAAGCCCTACACACTGTAACAGTCTGTGCTCCCACACCTGTGGCTCTCCTGGTGCCCACCTGCCAACACTTGCCATGGTAGGTGTTTACACTGAAACATTAGTGAAATACCTCTTACCTCTCTAGTAAAAAACAACAAGAAGCTCGTCACGCAGTTATAACATTTTAATGTGCTGCTTAGCTGAAACAAAAATAAAATCATTATCTTAGCTGTGTCTTCAGTGTCTGGCTCGAAGGACCATAGTAGGCTCTGTCTCTACCTCTGCCTCTGTCTCTTGTGGCATCAGATGGCCTTGACCCTGGCCCTAACCCTCGGGACAGTGGAAAAGTAAAGTACGTCTTGCAATATTGTAAAGATGAGTTTGACATCACAGACTCCGAGGAAGGCCTCATGGCACCTTGAGGCACCTAGAAAATATTTTAACCTTTTAATTTTTGGCTGTGTGCTGAAGATTCAAATTTGAGAACTGCAGGTATGGTGGTTAAGAACAGGGCTTTTTGTCAGCTAGGTGTAGTGATGTACACCTACACTCCAGCCTGTAGGAAGCTGAGCAGTAAGATCCCAAGATCGAGTCCAGCCTGCCCACTTTAGCAGGACCTTATCTCAAAATGAAGAGAGAAATGGCAAATAACACAGCGTGAAGGCTCTGTGTTCAATGTCTAGCACCAAATAATAATAATAATAATAATAATAATAATAACAATAATAATAATAATGCTTTCCCGCCAGGCTAGGGGGCCTCGGGGATCTGTCTCATCCTTGATCCACCTTCAGTACCTCGAGTGACTATAAGCCAGGTTTTAAGTTCTCTATGCCTCACTTCCATCCTCAATAAAATGAGAAAGTAGTGTCTATCCATAGGATTATTATGAGGGTTAAAAGAGTTAACATTACAAAGCTCTTAGAGCCAGGTATATAAGAAATTCTGCGTGTGTTATAGATATATATATATACACACACGTACACATCATGTCACAGACACATGCGTGTAAGTACATGTGCAAACACAGTGACACACAGGCTTCATCTGCATGAGTCCAGACACTATATGCAGGCCATATGCTGTATATTTGCATATTCATACTACATATATTATATATGCATATTGCTAAGCCAGTCAAAGACTCAGGAGTTCCTGCTGCAGGTAACACATTTCCCATATTTCTGAGAATCAAAATATGTAAGAGCCAGTTTTTCAGGCAACCTTCTGTCCCCAGCCCAGACTGAGGTACTCTGAGAGGACAGCCGCCATTGCGTTCAGAGGTGCTATGTGAACTTTGGTCATAAATGCAGGGGTTCAGATAAAGGGCCAGCTGTCGAGGTCCCTTTCCTGTCCGTTGCCTTCCCAGAGCCTGAGATCCAGCCACGGTGACACTCCTCTTTTCTGGGAGTAAAGCACCTGCCCTCCTTTAGCTCTGGCTGGAGAAAACCCGGTTGTGGGTACCACAGAAGTCAGAGTGTAAGTGCTCCTGCAGCGCTGGCTCCAGGGGGCCCATAAAGTGCCGGCTGCTCATTCCACACAGGGAGGCACTGTCCTTAAATTTTGTTGGGAAGCTGTCTCTGTGAGCCTGACAAAGACACACGTACACCTTAAACCTCCAAAAATGCACAGGTCAAAGGACGACGAAGCCTCGCTTTGGGGCTTCATGCAGTGCTGGTGCCTGCTGAGCAGGAAGGGCCGCAGGTGACTTCGCGCATGAAGCTGGATGCCTGTGAGGACGTCCCTGTGAGCCTCCCCAGGAAGATGCTCTGAGGGGGCTGGTGCTCCGTCACTGCTCCATCTCTGCGCATGTCACACCTGCTGTGCTCACTCGTGAATTATCAGTCATTCCAATCCACCTGGAATGCCTCGGGGGCCAGCAGTCATGAACCAGCTTGGGAAGCCATGTTGTAGAGGGGCAGACGTTCCTGTCCTTATCTAATTCCACCAGTAGGAAGATAGAAAGGAGAGAAGATTTGGGAGGTTGGCTAGGGTTGCCCACACAGCGGAAGGAGAGTAATCAGAGGTGGGAGATGGGTTTGTGATCCACGTGGGTCCCAGGGCAGAAAGCCCAGGGGCTGCTAGTGTCCTTGGTGGCACTGGGTGGGAGGAAGGTGCCTAGCAAAAGTGACAGTAGACAGCTGAGGAAGCCTGGGCGGAGAGCGCGGGTAGGTGCCGGGAGCCTCGGCCGTCGCCGACAGGGCCTCTTCAGGAGTTCCCTGCTGTTCTGCGGCAGCATCCTGGGGAGCAGCCTCTGAGTCCACAGCTGCCCGAGCTCCTTCCCCGAGCTCCATGGAAGCCCATGTGGACCCAGCCTGGTGTCTGCCTCTGCAGATGCAAGCTGCTCAGGCTGCCAGCCCATGTGCCCCATGAGCCGGGCCAGCTGGCTGCTGCTGACTTTCCTGCCTCGAGCCTTGCTCTGGGGCAGTAGCCCCTCACCTCTGAGCTCTGGTGGCCGTTTCGCAACACAGCTTCCTTACACATCCCCAAGGGTACCTCTCTCTCTCCATCTTCAGAATGCCCACTCTGTCACACTTCCCTATAGATAGCGACTTCCACAGGGCAAGGGCTGCCTGGGCCTCAGAAACCAGGCCATGCACCCCAGCTGTGTTCCCAGGAGTGCTGTGGCACTGAGGCTGCAGAGACCCCCTCAGCCTTCCTGGTGGCCCTGATCAGGCCATGTGAGGACCTGGCACTTGGCACATCCTGCATCCCACCCAGCCCCATGGGCTGCTCGGCCTGTGTGCCACCCTAGCTTGCAGGCTGCTGCTGTCCATGCCTTTGTGTAAGCCTCTGCCTTGTTCCCTGGGCTGCCGGGTGACCTGCTGGCCTTCACCGGCTCCACACAAGGGCCAGCAGCCCCTGTGCTCTGCCTTGTTGCCATGTTCGCACTATGCTGCCGTGGACCAGAGGGTCTGGTCTGCCTGAGGCGTGCAGGTTCTGGGTGGAGAGGAGGGAAAGTGGGAGTTTCAAGTACTCCCAGCTGAGAGTGGGGGCAGCATTTTGCTGTCAAAAACCATGGGATGAAATAGTCTAGATTTTATGGGTCAGGTCCTCTAGCATTGCTCAGTTCTTCCACTATGGCACAAAAGTAACCATAGCAACACATAAACAAACGAGTGTGACTCTTCCCAAAACACTGGTCTTTTCACCAAAACAGGTGAAGGTCAGCCCCCAGATCCCGCGCCAGCAGGCCGTGCTCTGCTGTGATAGGGGCTGGACTCAGAGCTGCCTTCTGCACAGGGAGTCCCTCGAGCAGCCCTGTGTACCCACTAATTGCGGCATCCACCTCCCTAGATAGAGCTTTTCAGGGCACTGTTACGGTCAGCTGCGCCCACCATGTGCCCGGCACAGCACCTACAGGATTCCATGCAGATGACTGCATCAGTGACTGAGTGAATAGCCGTTCTTTGGGCGCCCAGCCCAGTCAGGCAGACCTGGCTCTGCTCCCCCGCTTCCAGCACAAAACACTGCGGAGGGCCTAAGTGTGGTCTTCAGGGAGTTAAACTACCTCTTTGCCCAAGTGCCCCATTTGTGGAGTGATGTTATAAGCTCTGGCAGGGACCAGAGGGTCCTCTTGTATGGCTGGATGGCTGTGCCCTGCAGCCTGTTGACTTCTGGAAGTACCTCATTCCTGGCAGCTGCCACAGTGTTCTGATCCATTGAGCTGTGTGCGGGATCCATCTGAATGAGCCTCCCCAGGAAGCCGTGATGGCTCTGTAGGGCGGAGGCGTTGAGCTGTGGGCAAGCTTGTCTCCAGGACACGCTGTCCTAGCCTTGGGGCGTCCTGGTCTCTAGAAGGCCCGCAAGTCCCCTCTGGATGGCTCTGTGGCACCTGGGCATGTGCTGTTCTAAGGGCACTGCCCATGGCAGATGGCTCTGTGGCACCTGGGCATGTGCTGTTCTAAGGGCACTGCCCATGGCAGATGGCTCTGTGGCACCTGGGCCTGTGCTGTTCTAAGGGCACTACCCATAGCAGATGGCTCTGCGGCACCTGGGCCTGTGCTGTTCTAAGGGCACTGCCCATGGCGGATGGCTCTGTGGCACCTGGGCCTGTGCTGTTCTAAGGGCACTGCCCATGGCGGATGGCTCTGCGGCACCTGGGCCTGTGCTGTTCTAAGGGCACTGCTCATGGCGGATGGCTCTGCGGCACCTGGGCCTGTGCTGTTCTAAGGGCACTGCTCATGGCGGATGGCTCTGCGGCACAGGCCCAGGTGCCGCAGAGCCATCCGCCATGAGCAGTGCCCTTAGAACAGCACAGGCCC
>PVJA010054537.1:0-11538 GCA_004027025.1 Myocastor coypus
GCCTTGAGCTCACTTTTGTAGCCCAGGCTGGTCTCGAACTCACACCGATCCTCCTGCCTCAGCCTCCCGAGTGCTGGGATTACAGGCGTGCGCCACCACGCCCAGCTCAATGGCTTTACTTTTTATATCACCTGGTTATACTTTTCTGCTGGATAATTAACACCAAGATAAAGCAAGACCTATATAACAAAAAATATAACTTTTGTATCTGACAAGGTCAGTCAAATGCCCTCAGGTTTTGCCTTGAAACCATTAAACTGACATTGCTATGAATGTGATATTCACATAGATGACTTACAAGTACCCAAAAAGAACCTCATCATCAATATTCATGGAACTCAAATCTATAGCAAATTATTTTGCACCTTCTAGTATTTCTATTAACAAAAGGCAGATAACAAAGTGGGAATGGAATCCTAACTACTATAATTCCAATTACTTGAGAGACAGAGGTAGGAGGATCATAGGTTTGAAGTCAGTTGGGGCAATTTTGAGACTTTTAAAGTAAAAACTAAAAACAGTTTGGAGTTTAAATCAGTGGGAGAGTGGCTCTGGGCTCAAACCACCTTATGAAAAAGAAGAGAAAAAGAGAAAGAAGGAGGGGCAGAGAAAGAGGGAGAGAAAGTGAGATACAGAGGAAGAGGAAGAGGAAGAAGAAGGAGAAGGAGAAGGAGGAGAAGAGGAAGAGGAAGAGGAGGAGGAAGAGGGAGAGGAAGAGGAAGAAGAAGAAGAGGAGGAGGAGGAGGAGCAGGAGGGAGAGGAGAAGGAGAAGGGATGGAGGGAGAAAGGCAGAGAGAACAGAGAGAGAGAGAAGGTGAACATGAGAGAGAACAAAACGTGTTGGTGATAATATATGAAACTGAATGCTTCATTAACACTGGTGAGCAAGGAAATTGAGAAGCCACTTAGAACAATTACAATGTTGTCTTAAAAGTGGAGCACAAGGTTTCCACATGCCTTAGAAAATTCCACTCCTAGCTATTAGTCTATTCTCTGTTGCTATAATAAAACATCTAAGACTCAGTAATTTATAAAGGAAAGAGATTCTTTTAGCTCAGAATTCCGGTGGCCTAAAGTAAGAGGTTATGCAGCTTCTCTGACAAGTACTCCAAGAAATTTGGGAAAGTAAGAAAGTATTGTATATAAGAGGCAAACGATAAGCTATAGTCCCATGACCTGTAGTTAGTGTAGTCCCATGAGAACGAGAACCAAACTGGTACTCCAAAAATCAACTGAAACCCTTCAAAAAGCATGTATCCCTCTCAATGATACAGTCACTTCTTAAAGACTCCCTATCCAATATAATCACAGTAGCAATTTCTATTTCAGTGGTGATAAACTATATTCAGAATAGTAGGGACTGAAAATACACATTCACACAAAAACTTGTATGAAAGAATTCACAGCAACATTATTCATAATATTCAAAATGTGCAAACAACTTACATTTTCATTAATACACAAATAAATAAACAAACATAGTATATCTGTATAGTGGCTTGGTATTCAGACATAAAAAAGAATCAAGCATGGGTGCACACCACACTGTGGTTCAACCTTGAAATTGTGCTGAGTAAAAGAAGCCAGGCACAAACCATTCCCTGTATATGACATGTCCAGAACACAGACTAAGCTGCACTAATAGACCAGTGATTGCCCAAGACAGGGGATGAAAAAATCATGAGAAAGTAAAAGTTATGCCATACAAATTTTCTTTATAGAGATGATGAAATGTTCTAAACTTGATTGTTGGGATGGGTTCACAACTCAACAGAATATTGAAGTCATTAAATTGTGCGCTACACTTTAAACGTGTGAGTTACACTACATAAATATAAATCTTAAAATAACAAATAGAAATGGAATCTAAGGGATAAATGCAAGAAATAAGCTGTTGAAATGAAACAGTAATTACTTTTATAACATGGTTTATGTACAGAAGGCAGCAGAGGAGCATGATTAAGAGAATGTACTTACAAACAAACTCCTGGTGTTAGAATTTCTGGGACCAACAAAAAAAAATGAACCTCCATAGACTGCAGTTTTCTCACCTGGACATGGGAGTAAGTAGGAGTGCACACAAACTGGGACAAGCACTTTGCAGTCACTAAATACAATCTCAATTAATGTGTATGAGGATAATCACAGCCCACTGATAGTCTGGAAGTGTGACAACATTCAGTATTAACAATTATAATGAGAGAAAAGATCCAGCCCAGAATAGCAGCATATATGAAAATATATTTATGAAATATAAAATTTAGAAAATAAATTTTATTCTCCAATGATAATATACTTTTTATAGTTCTTTTTTTTTTTTTTTTGTGGGACCAGGGTTCGAACTCACGACCTTGCACTTGCCCAGCAGGCACTTGTGCCTCGGAGCTATCTCCCCAGCCCCCTATAGTTCATTTGAAGTCAGACATTCATAAAAATAACATGGTGGGGGGAGATAATGAAACCTAAATCTTATCATCAGCCCTGGATTCTGTCAGGTGGAGGAGAGACGAAGTATAAGTTCTGTTAAGGTTTGTGTCTAGTTGTCCCCACCCCAAAGCCTCATGCAGTCATGGGATGGGGACTTCTAGCATTTGAGATTAACTCATGATCTAATGGGACTATAGGTCTTAGTACTGCTATGATTATGGGTGTGAGTCCTATCCCAGCCTGAGACAGAGAGCCTGCATGCAGTTTACGAGAGACAGGCTTCCTTTCTGCTGCCATTGTTGCTGACACTCCTCCCTTTTTCTCTCTGACTCTTTGTTGCCACCATGAGTTGCTGTCCTCTGCCACGTGCTGCTCTGCCTTGGAGCCAGCTGAATATGGACTGAAACCTCCAGTACCTGTGAGCTAAATACATCTTTCCTTCCTTCATTTGGGGTGTCAGGTATTTGTCCCAGCAATGAGAGTAAAGTTACTGAGACAAACCCCGTCTTACTTACTTGTTCATTGATAGCACAAAATACCTGGCACCCACAAGTTAAAGGAATAAGGGTTTGTTTTAGCTCACAATTTGTAAAGGATTCAGTTTCTAGATGGCAGATCCATTGCAGAGAAGCATGAACAAGGCACAGAGCAGAGGAGAAACAGCCCATGGCAGGAGGGGGGCAAGCAGTGGGCTTCCTTTCCCTATTATTCTACCGGGGTTATAAGGCTTTTGGATGATGCCACCCACACCCAGGCTAGGCCTTCCCATTACTCATGTAAGAATGGTGCTAAACCAACCTGCTGACTCATCCAATTATCCAACATCCTTAATCCAATATCACACACCCAAGATCTGGCCACTCTCAAAAGGCCCTCTCAGGAGCCCATGCTATCTTTGCGGGGGCATTTTAGACCCAAACCATAACAAGCCAAGATCTACTTCATATGTCTACATCGCATCATCCTCATCATCACTGAAAGAATGAGGCTAGGACTGGCAGTCTCATCTACTTACATTCGCTTTTGGGTTCTGATATTCATTCCATAAACATGCCACATTCCTTTTCATGAAGAAGATAAATTAAACTGAATGATTTCATTTCTCTCAATTTTCCTTATTCAGACATCAGCAAGTCCATTCAACTGTTAAAAATGTCTCAAATTCATACAAAATGTGTCTCTGATTTCGTCTATTGCTATTGCTACCTTTCTAAACCAAGCTCTCAGACACTCTCTCCTAGAAAGCTAAAATAGTCCTGACTGGTATCTCTTCTCTCCCTGTGATGACATCATCCACTTTCCACACAGTGGCTAAGCACCTTACAGGAGCCAAATATGAGATGGTCGTGACAGGAGTGATGGTGGTGTTAGTGATGTGGGCGATAATTGCCGTGGCTGGATAGTTTTCTTACTTAACTAATGTTGAAACTTAATGCTGGGGTAGCAAAGTTAATAGGTGGACTTAGAGGGGTGGTCAGCACTGAAAGATTTTCCTCCTGAGTAGATTAATGTTATCATCAAGTGAGTGGGTTCTGTGATAATCTTGATTGTGGATTTGATTGAGAAAGTCCAAGGAAATGAACAGAGCCCACTTCTGAATGTGCCTGGGTGGATCACAGAGTTGTGACTTTGGGGCCATATTTGGTTTCTGCTCCCTTCCTTCCTGGCTGTCTTGACCGATGCTCTGCTCCCCAGCTACAATGAAGTGAGTGACTTTGTTTCTGCCCTGATGTTTCTCGTTTGGAGCCGGCTGATTGAACCCACTAGGAAAATGAGACCTCTTCTTTAAATTGGAGCTATCAGGTATTTTATTCCAGAAGTAGGAAAGTTGACCAATACAGGTTCTTTATTAAAGAATGAATTTTATCCTATTCTCTCTGTATCTGTTTGTCTCTGTCTATCTCTTGATGTGTGTATGTGTGTGTGTGTGTGTCTGTCTGTCTGTGTGCATGCATATGTGTTCTTTCTGTACACTCTTTGTCCTTCTGCCGTGATGATTCCTGACCTCTTACTCTACCTGCCAGTGGCCTCTTTGATCTGTGCTCTGCCCACTTGCTGGCACCTTCCTGCTCCTTGCTCTAGCAACAAGACTCTCCCGCTGTTCTTTCACCTTGTCAATCTTCTTTCTACCTTAGATCCACACGCACTTGCTCCCCTTATACTCTTTCTTGAGCCCAGGGTTTCCAAATATTTTCCTTGGGCCGGCTGCATCAGCATCACTTGGGTCCCTGTTAGATGGGCAGTTCTTTGTCATATCTCAGACCAATGAATGGGACACTGGTGCTGGAACTGAGATCTGTGTTTCAACAAGCCCAGGTGAGAGGGCTGCTTGCCAAAGTCTGAGCATTGCTGCCCCAGCATTTTCCAAGCTGGCTCCTTCTTGGCATAAGGTCCCAGTTATTGATTATATCCTCAGTGTCCCACCTCAGCCTCCCAATCTAAAGGCGTGTATCTTCTGCAGGTCCCTCCCCACATCTTGTTTTAGTTTTGCTATAGCTCTCAATATAACCCAATATTTTCTCATCTGTTAAGACATATGCTGGTATATTTTGTATGCCTTTTGCACTGGCGTATAAACTCTAGAGCATGACTGATTTATTTTCACAGCCTGTCCTTAGCACCAAGCCCAGAAGTCAGCACACAGGCGTGCTCAATAAGCTTTTGATTAATTGATCAATTGTATGGGCAAGCCAAGAATAATTAGCTGGGCCAAAAGCAGAGGAGGCCAACTCAAGAGTCTTTGAGCTGGAAAGGTAACATAATGGGAAATTTGAATGCAAATCCTGGGAGCATGATGAGTGAGCCAGACTGAATGTTAAAAAGTTGTATTGACCCAAAGAAACTAATCCATCACAGAGACTGAGCCCAGGAGTCACTGGTTCATGACACTTTTTTATGTGTTTAGTACAGGGTCTAGAGGGTCTCACCACCTAGATCAGACTCATAGTGAGCGACATGTTCTCAGTCTCCCAAGTACTGGGAATGGCAGTCACATGATACCTTGCCCAGTCTTGCAATCTTTGTTACAAAGGCATAAGCTTGACAGCCTACAAAGGATATACTTTTCCTTCTAAGTAAGGTTTTTGTGTTCCAAGAGCTTGAAAAAATACCTGCTTTTCAGTGCATCTATTGAAGAATCATAAGGGACCTTGGAGAAACATACTTGAGAATGAGGAAGGGCACCCCTGAGCAGGTAATGTGTGGGGCCAGTCAGAAAACACTAGGAAACCCCTGCAGCTCTCTCGTGCCAGCAGGAAGGCCTGGAGACACCAAAACACATGAAAAGGAGCAGAAAACCCTAAATTTTCAACAGTACAGTGAAGGATTAAATGCAGCAATTTCAAAGAATAAATTTAAAAGCCATTTTTAAATCATTTTTTGACATCAGGCCTGAAATATGCATGATGCGAGTGCATGGAAATATGGCTTCAATGTTATAAAAATACCTCGTTTCCCACCTGACTGTGAGCCTCTGGGTTTAGGTATGTGTCTGGGTGTAAACTCATTAAGGAAGAGTTTAGTTTCCTGGCTTCACCTCAGTAGTGGTAACAAGATATCAAAAGGACATGTGGAGGAGAAATATAGAGGGGATATGGAGACGGCATCAAGGTACCTGTGACATTGACCACTGACCACCTGCAGGTGTAAATTTTCACTGGAAGAAGAGGCCCTTGGGCATCAGCAGAGGTGCCAGTGCCAAAGGACTGTGTGGCATACATACCCCAGGGAGCCAACAGTAGGCCTCGAGGCAAACTCTGCGTGGGCAAAGGACAAGTCCTTCCCACTGCTGTATGGAGTATTCTGGCTTAGGGAAAATTCTGGGTGCAGGGGATGGATTTGGTTTCTCCAGGGATATCAGAAAGAAACTTTGGTTGTGATGTATCTCAGTTACTCTTCTCTCATTCCTGGAACAAATACCCAACACACAAAATGAGAGAAGGGATGGTTTATTCATCTCAGAGTTATTGGACGTTTCAGTCCATATTCAGCTGGCTCCAAGGCAGTGGGGCACATGGCAGAGAGCAGTGGTTCATGGCAGTTGAACAGCAACAACGGCAATGGAGAGAGTGTGTCTCTCTTTCTCTTTTATATTGCATTTGGGATCTCTGTCCCAGTTTGGGCATAGCATTCACACCCATAATCTCAGCAGTGCTAGGAATTATAATCCCAGTGGATCATGAGTTAATCTCAAACTCTAGAAGTCCCCGCCCCATGACTACATGAGGCTTTGGGGGGACAACTAGACATAAACCATAACATGATGTTACAGACATGCCAACAGTCATCAAAACAACAGTATCAATGTGGATGTTATCCTGTAGCTATCATCTGACTAGGGTGCATTGTAGTAGACACAGAAGTGCAGAAGATATAGGACATTTGATGAGCTCCAGGAAGATCCTCTTGTTATATGAGGTACCTCAGCGAAGTTTCAAGGGTAAAGGTGGCAGATAAAATCAATATATATCTATATTTGCACTCATGTGACAGACAAACTCAAAGACAGCTATATTAGAGTTCACGCAACATCATTTGCACACAAAAGCAGGAATGAAGGTTAATTACATTTGTGCATTGTAGGAACATCTGAAGTTTCATTCTTTTCTGTGCAGACTTTTCCTTAACTTGGTTTAAAATGAAGAGATGTTACTTTTGTAAGAAAATCCTATTCTATTGTTTTAAAAAATAAATGATTTAGCCAGGCATAGCAGTGCATGCCTGTAATCCCAGAACTTGGAAGGCTGAGGCAAGAGGATTCACAAGTTTGAGGCCAGGTTAGGCTACATGGAAAGACTCTGTCTCAATAAACAAACAAACAAAAAAGAAACATGATTGATGATATCAAGCATTTTCAGCTGTGGCCCACAAAAACGGTTTCCAAACTATAGCTGAAAATTCTGGAAGAGGCTCAGACCCATGAAGGGTAGCAGGAGATGCTGTCAAGACTGAAAATACGATGTGTATTAGAAAAATTACGGAGCAGATAGAATGTGGAAACTCACAATGTTGGCTGGCCACCACAGGCCCCATTATAGTTCTCACTGCTTTTAACCCTGGCAATACCTATGTGGATGACAGTTAGCCACACTTTAGAAGAGGAAAACTCAGACTCAGAGACCCTGGTGGGCCAGGTAAGTGAACTGGTGCTTTACAGTTGGGAGGATGCACCTCCCCAGCAGCAGGACGGTCAAGGCTGAATATCTCCCCTATAGTTTTCTAAGAAAAGAAGTTTCCCAAACTCTGGCTCATGGAGAATATATGTACCTGTCTTCAGCCTCCTGCCAGCTTCCTAGATTTAGGTCCAAGACCAGAATATACATGAGTGTCTCTAAAACGATAGTCCTCCTTCAGCTCCACACTCTCTCCAAAATGCAGAATAGCTACTCCATGTAGTCTCAGAAAGCACGTTCCTTGGACAAAATCTTCATGATGAGAAATGTCTCTTGAACATCCTGAACATTTAAGGTCTAATGGTAAACAGGTCAAGACATGTGCATTGAATTGTCTTTTTTATTGCATTTAATAAGAAATAGCAATGTGACAGTTTCAAAATATATTAGTAGTACATTTCCAGTATTTGGCACAATGCATATTGTTGTCCTCCTAGTAGTACAGTAATACAGAGCACAGGGTGTAGACGTGATAATTTTTCTAATCATTATTGGTATAAAAAAAAATTTTCTCGTTGAACTCAGAGAAAGTAGTTGTATGTATAATCCAGTGTTCCATAATCGCCATGGGTTATTGGCAAAACTGGCAATGATGGAAGCTGTTCATTGAAGCTTCATTGAAGCTTCATCATTTTGCAGCTCAGCATACTAATCTAGCTTTACATTTCATGCCTCATGGTGAAACTTTTCTGCTGGGTGGTTAAGGGCAAGTTAAGTTCTGCATTTAAACAAACAGTTCTTTGAACACTTTGGCGACATTTTCTGGAATTTTCTTCAGACATCAAACCATTTGAAAAAAAAAAAAAAAAAAGAGAATATTGGTATTTTTGATGATCCCAAAGAAGGTCTATTTGGGGGATCATGAGGTGAGTGGGCTTTTTGTGGCATGAATTCAGCATCAAATGACTTTGACTTGGGAGCACAAGTCCATTCAGGGCTGGAGGTTTTGGGATTTGAGGTATGGTGGTTCTATAGAAGTCATGGAAGTGTGAAAAGAAACTTCACATCTCTTTTTGTCATGCTTTATTCCAAGTTCTCACGGATTTTTCACTGAAAGTATCAGAGATCAAAAGACATGAGGAGGTGGCTGACCACAGGCTCTCTGATTTGTTAGCTGGGCTGTGAAATCACATGGACAGGGAGACAGTGGTGCAGAGCACTTGTCTGTGGGAATTGAGGTCCTAGTGGTCCTGCTGTGACCTAACAGGTAAAAAAGACAAGAGCTTGTTGGGCTGGTGAGATATCTCAGTGGTCTAAAGCGCCTGCTTAGAAAAGCTTAAGCAACTGCAGGGACTGCAGTTCAATCTCCAGCACCACGTGCTGCACCAACCCCACCCCACAGGGCAGGCTGAGCCAGCCAGCCATATAATTAAAAAAAAAAAAAAAGAGCTTCGTGACTCCCCAAGATTGTGGAGAAAGTCATATGCTGATAGCAGTTACTTATAATGTTACAGCAAAACTGAGTCCAGGAAAGGAATGGCACCTGAGGAAGTCAGGGAACAGTGAACAGCTTTATTGTACAATGGTCAGCCTGGTTAGAGTAATTTCCACCCAAAGCCAGACATCAAGTGCCTGCGAGCCAGCACTTTTCTATGAGGCAGAAGCAGGAATGCCAAAGGCTGGACAGGATAACCTGCCGATTCTTCTGATTAGCCAGCAGTATGAGATCATTGATTATATGGCTATAGAAATAATCATGAACTATAAGGCTAGACTCATTTTCCTGCAGCTTGCTGCAATCAGGAATCCTGCATGTATGGTTATGATTTTGTAGTTACAGAGGTTAAGAAAACAATTATAAAGCCATGAAGCAGTTATAGTGAGCCAGCTTTGAAGAGAACAATGTTTAAAAATAATACGTTTTCCTTGTGCAGTTTTCTCTTTCAATATCCCAGTCACATAAGCAGATGTAGATTAGAATTTCACAGACCTTAATGAGTGAAGACTGGCACCACGCAGACGCCCTTCAAGGCGAGATGCATGGTCTGCTGTGGACTGTGTGCAGCAGGTGGCCTCCCTCTGCCAGCTCCATCAGGGTCTGGAAACCTTGTCCCTGAAAGCTGCACCCTCCCTGGGACAGCAGTTACAGTGACTGATCAAGGCAGATGCATAAAGCACCAACAGGGCACTTTGATGAACAGTTACCCTACCCAAAGACCCCTGCTGTGGTCACTAAGACTTCATCAGGCCTGGAGTATAATGTTTATTCCTGTTCTCAGTCCAGACTACTGACCACTTTCCAACCCCAGAAACCAGTCCCCAGCATCTCACAGTCAGTACTAGTCACAGCTTTATAGAAAGAACAGAACCAATAAGATATAGGAGAGGGGCTTTTTTATAGTAATTGACTTTCTTACATAATCCTGGAGGCTGAGCGGCCCCACACTTGGCCCCCTTGCAAACTGAACAACCAGTGAGTTCAGCAGCAAAGCTCAGGTCAAGTCTGGAAGCCGGAGAAAAAGGGAAGAGGAGGGTTGAGTCTGCAATCTGAGGCCCAGGTCCTGAGGACTTCCTGAGGATAGCTGCTGTAGAACTTGGAGTTCCATGTGCAAGGACAGAAAGATGAAAGATCCTGTTCAAGAGGGAGAGAAAAGCAGGAGGACAGGATGTGGCAGGAGAGTGGAGAGAGGGTTAGTCCTTATTTCTGCTCTTATATTTTCCATCCAGAACCACCCACACTGCGGAAAGATCTTCCTGACCCAATCTGCAACCTATTGACACACCCAGAAACACTGCCTCACAAGCCTTCTAGGCAATCCTCAGTGCAGCGAAGCTGACACCCAGGATTAACCATCCCATGCTCCATGATGACTCCACCTCAACTTTTCTTTCTGGACATCTGACTCAGCCTCTTATGCAACCTTTTATTCATAGTTCTCATGGCTGTCTTATTCTCTCCATTTAACAGATAAGGAAACTGGAGCTCAGAAGGGCAAAAATCTAAGAAAGTATTGTGTTAAGATAATGTAGAACTGGAGTTAGAACTCCATTCACCATGTATTCAACTTCCTGGAGTGACCTTCTTCATACTTCAGGGATTTCCCCTTGACATTTCCTATACCTCGTCATGCCATGACAAATTCTCCAGTGATTAGTTGTGCTGGGAAACAAGCTGCGGGCACAATATTGTGTAAGAAGAGAACATTCAACATATATTCATGAGCCAGGCATGGTGGCACACGCCTGTAATCCCAGCACTCCGGAGGCTGAGGCAGGAGGATCAGTGTGAGTTCAAGACCAGCCTGGGCTACAAAAGTGAGCTCAAGGCCAGCCAGAACTGCATAGTGAGACCCTGTCTCAAAAAGACAAAAAAAAAAAAAAAAAAAAAAAAAAAAAAAAAAAAAAAAAAAAAAAAAAAAACATATATTCATAATAAAGGGGAAATTCTATCACACTGTATATTTATTAAGACATCAGATTTGCATGTATAATTTCCCTAAACAGTAATAGCTGGTATGTAGTGATGTCAGCTATCAGGAAGGCAGTGGACTACATACACATGTTTCAGCTCATCAAAAACTGAGAAGAGTACATATCAAAAAGACAAGAGTGACATGTATTCCAAACATGGTTTTAGCGTTACATTGTGGGCCAAAAACCATATTCTTGACAGGCTACAATTTTGTATTTCCTTGAATTTCCAAATATCTGTGTCAAAATTGTGTAACTGCTTATATCACATTGTATGGAAAGTTATTCGAATATCAGTGATGGTCAGAAAATATCATTTCCAAGCTAAGGCAAAGGTATTTGATACTCAGAAAGCCAGTGATGATAAGCCCAGTATCTATGTTATAGAATAATAGTATCACAAAGCTTTTCTGCTGGAGGGTTGAGAATGTAAGTTAACAGACCGACAATTGGAGAATAAGAAGGGCTATAAGGATAGCCAATATTTTGGCCCTAGCCCTTCAAGGTCAATAAAGACCCAGGATATAAG